>JAKVIS010000035.1:230000-253657 GCA_033119425.1 Bufotes viridis | reverse complement strand
CAGAGTCTGGAGGTAGCAGCAGCATGACGGAGAGCCGGAGACCACTGAGTGGCACAATGACAGAGTCTGGAGGTGGCAGCAGCATGAGGAGACCACAGAGCGTCACATTTACAGAGTCTGGAGTTGGCAACAGCATGAGGAGACCACAGAGTGGCACAATGACAAAGTCTGGAGGTGGCGGCAGTATGAGGAGGCCACCGAGTGGCAAAATGACTGAGTTTGTATGTGGCAGTAGCATGAAGAGACCACAGAGCGGCACAATGACAGAGTCTGGAGGTGGCAACAGCATGAGGAGACCACAGAGCAGCACAATGACAGAGTCTGGAGTTGGCAGCAGCATGAGTACGCCACAGAGTGGCAAGGTGACATAGTGTGGAGATGGAAGCAGCAGCAACCACAGAGTGGCAAAGTGACATAGTGTGGAGATGGCAGCAGCAGATTACCACAGAGTGGCAAGGTGACATAGTGTGGAGATGGCAGCAGCAGATTACCACAGAGTGGCAAGGTGACATAGTGTGGAGATGGCAGTAGCAGCAGCAGCAGCAGCTGCAGCAGGAGGATACCACAGAGTGGCAAGGTGACATAGTGTGGAGATGGCAGTAGCAGCAGCAGCAGCAGCTGCAGCAGGAGGATACCACAGAGTGGCAAGGTGACATAGTGTGGAGATGACAACAGCATGAGGAGACCACAGCGTGGCAAGGTGACATAGTGTGGAGATGGCAGCAGAAGCATCAGGAGGATACCACAGAGTGGCAAGGTGACATAGTGTGGGGATGGCAGCAGCATGAGGAGACCACAGAGTGGCAAGGTGACATAGTCTAGAGGTGGTAGCAACATGAGGAGACCACAGAGTGGCAAGGTGACATAGTGTGGAGATGTTAGCAGCATAAGTAGACCACAGAGTGGCAAGGTGACATAGCGTGAAGATGGCAGCAGCAGCACCAGGAGGATACCACAGAGTGGCAAGGTGACATAGTGTGGAGATGACAGCAGCATGAGGAGACCACAGCATGGCAAGGTGACATAGTGTGGAGATGGCAGCAGCAACAGGAGGTAACCACAGAGTGACAAGGTGACATAGTGTGGAGATGGCAGCAGCATGAGGAGACCACAGAGTGGCAAGGTGACATAGTCTAGAGGTGGCAGCAACATGAGGAGACCACAGAGTGGCACGGTGACATAGTCTGGAGGTGGAAGCAGCATGAGGAGACCACAGAATGGCAAGGTGACATAGTCTAGAGGTGGCAGCAGCATGAGGAGACCACAGAGCAGCACAATGACAGAGTCTGGAGGTTGAAGCAGCATGCGGATAGTCGGAGACCACCGAGTTGCAAAATGACAGAGTTTGGAGGTGGCAGCAGCATGAAGAGACCATAGAGCAGCACATTTACAGAGTCTGGAGGTGGCAACAGCATGAGGAGACCACAGAGCGGCATAATGACAGAGTCTGGAGGTGGCGGCAGAAAGAGGAGACCACAGAGTGGCACAATGACAAAGTCTGGAGGTTGCGGCAGTATGAGGAGGCCACTGAGTGGCAATATGACTGAGTTGTTAGGTGGCAGTAGCATGAAGAGACCACAGAGCGGCACAATGACAGAGTTTGGAGGTGGCAGCAGCATGAGGAAACTACAGAGCGGCCTAATGGCAGAGTCTGGAGGTGGCAGCAGCATGAAGAGACCACAGAGCGGCACAATGACAGAGTCTGGAGTTAGCAGCAGCATGCGGAGATCACAGAGTGGCACAATGACAGAGTCTGGAGGTGGCAGCAGCATGAGGAGACCACAGAGAGGCACAATGACAGAGTCTGGAGGTGGCAGCAGCATGAGGAGACCACAGAGTGGCACAAAGACAGAGTCTGGAGGTGGCAGCAGCACGAGGAGACCACAGAGGGGCACAAAGACAGAGTCTGGAGGTGGCAGCAGCATGAGTACGCCACAGAGTGGCAAGGTGACATAGTGTGGAGATGGCAGCAGCAGAAACCACAGAGTGGCAAGGTGACATAGTGTGGAGATTGCAACAGCAGATTACCACAGAGTGGCAAGGTGACATAGTGTGGAGATGGCAGTAGTAGTACCAGCAGCAGGAGGATACCACAGAGTGGCAAGGTGACATAGTGTGGAGATAACAGCAGCATGAGGAGACCACAGCGTGGCAAGGTGACATAGTGTGGAGATGGCAGCAGCAGCATCAGGAGGTAACCACAGAGTGGCAAGGTGACATCGTGTGGAGATGGCAGCAGCATGAGGAGACCACAGAGTGGCAAGGTGACATAGTGTGGAGATGGCAGCAGCAGCATCAGGAGAATACCACAGAGTGGCAAGGTGACATAGTTTGGAGATGGCAGCAGCAGCTGCATCGGGGGACCACAAAGGGACCCAGTAATAGAGTGGGGCAGTGGGTGGCAATACCAGCACCCGCTGACGAAGGTGGGTGAAATAAGGAGCACTTGGCATCAGATGTGTGGCATCAGGCGGGTGGCAGCATCAAAGTAGTAGCTGAGGCAGGTAGTCAGAAGAAACCGGTCTCTTGTATCAAAGTGTTGGTGTGGCACCATGGATGATCTAGTCTGATGCATCAGGAATTGGTGGTTGGAAATCCTGGCTGATCCACGCCTGATTCATCTAGACAAGGATCAGTCTCTCCACATTTTGGGTGGACAGGTGAGTTCTTCTTGGGGTAACTATGGCCCCTGCCGCACTAAACACCCGCTCTGATGCCACACTACTGGTCGGGCAGGACATCTTTTCCAGGGCAAACTCTGCTAGTTGCGGCCACAAATCCAGTTTGGCTACCCAGTAGTCCAGAGGATATTCAATCTGGGTTAGCAGGGGCTGTCCAAGTATGTCACCACCTGCTGGGTCAGGTCCTGCTCCAGGTCCAGGTCGCAGGACCAACGGCGTGACAACGTGGAGGTGGAAGTGGCATAACCTGTCCAAGTTGCTGGTGTGGCTGTGCTGGAACCACATTCACCCAGTGGGCCGTAAAGGACATGTATTTTCCCTGACCATAGTTACAGCTCCACAAGTGGGAGCTAGACACCGACAGACTCAAGGACTGGCCCACCTTCTGTTCTACATATGTGTGTGCAGTGCAGGGCTGGGACTGCTTTTTGGCAAAGAAATGACGGCTTGGGACTCTCCACCTCGGCTCAGCACAAGCCATCAGTTCATCTGAACGGTGCAAAGTCCACCACTTGGAAAGGGAGGGACTGCAGCACCAGCAACTTGGACAGGAACACGTTCAGCCTCTGCGCCACTGGATGTTGTCTCTTGACAATCGCTTCAGTGTCGATTGCTGACGGAATGACTGATGAGGAGTAGGAGAAGAAGCATCTGGACCAGCAGAAGATGGGATTGACAGACAGCTCCCTTCAGCTTAGGTGGTGGAGCCTTGACTGGCTGAAACTGGGTGTGTGCCACTGGGTGACGTAGCGGTAGCAGGCTGGGCCACCACATCAGAGCCACGGTTCTCCTAGGCCACTTTATGGTGACGCTGCATATGGTGACGCAGGGCTGTGGTGCCAAAATTGGCATCCTGGCCACGCTTCACCTTCTGCCCACATATTCTACATATGGCCATGTTGACCTCCTTTGGCGGCTTCACAAAAAACTGCCACACCGCCGAGTACCCGATTTTCCCCCCAACACTACTTATTGGCTTACTGCTACTGCCGCTGCTCCGTGAAACCGTGTAGTGTCTGCTAGTGTTCATCGAGCATGCTCAGCAGAACACTAGTCTCGAGTCTCCTCCCCGCACGTTTCTTGTCTGCTACGCAGCCAATAATCGTGCAGGGAGGTACTTGCTCGCACTGTAATGCCGTAGCCATGTTGGCTACTGGCATTACAGTGATTGGCTGGCTGGAAGGCATCATCGGGTGCTATATAGCACCCGATGACGCATGTTCGGCTCATTATTAAGTTAGGGAGAGCTGTGCATAGGAAGGGACAGACAGTGAAGGGAGTTTTATTGGAAAATTTTTATTAGAAAAACTTTTCAGAGACCCAAAGGTCCTTTTAAGGATTATTGTGTGTGACAGCAGCAACATATTTTTGGGCGCATCCTGCGCTAAATAGCGTCTAATAGGCCGCTGCGGACAGTTAAATTATCCGCGCCACATCTCCTGTGTAAAGTGTGTGCATCCCTAAAATATCAGTGACATCCAGTGTACTTTTTCTGTAGACAGTGTCCACTGCGGACAGTTAAATTATCCGCGCCACATCTCCTGTGTAAAGTGTGTGCATCCCTAAAATATCAGTGACATCCAGTGTACTTTTTCAACAGATGGTGTCCACTTCTGACAGTGACATTATTAGGGGTACATCTAAAGTGTAACGTGTGCCTTTAAAAAATGTATCTGTGACATACAATGTACTTTTTCAATAGACGGTGTCCGGTTCTGAGAGTGAAATTACCAGGGATATCTCCAGTGTAACGTATGCATTTAAAATTTTGATCTGTGACATACAGTGTACTTTTTCCGTAGACGCTGCGGACAGTGACATTAGCTGTGGAACCTCTACCTCTCCTGTATAACGTTTCCTCATCCCAAATATCTGTGACATTCCCTGTAATTTATTATTAGCCGCTGGTGACAGCATTGACATTGTCTGCGGGATATCTCCTGTGTGACGTTTCCACATCCCAAATACTTTTTACATTTTTTGCGCATACACTTCCAAATCCTACGCTACTGTACGTGTGACATATTTTCAACCATATATAACATGTAATATGAAGAAGGCGAGCAGGAAGGGACAGGGAAGTGGCCGTGATGCTGATGGTGCATACAGAGGCCATGGCCCTGGGCGCAGTGAAACTGGGCCTGCTGCCAGAGCACAAGAAACACAATCATCCACGATGCCTAGCTTCATGTCCCAGTTTGCAGGGTGGTGAAGAACACCACTCTTGAAGTCAGACCAGTGCGACCAGGTGGTCGTTTGGATTGCAGCAGATAATGCTACCAGTCGGTTAAGCACCACCGTGTCTTCCACCAAGTCCAGTCTCAGTAGCCAACAGTCTGGTGAACAGAATCCTCACCCTTATCCTCCTCCCTCCCACCATGGACAGTCTGGCCAAACAAGTGATCCCACACTCGGATATTCCAAGGAGCTCTTTTCATCGCAATTCATTCATTTGGCCCTCTCGCCAAGCACACTTGAAGAGGGACAGATCTTGTGCCCTGATTCCCAACCTCTTGAGCATCCACAGTCACAAGAAGATGACGGTGGGGAATGGCAATTACTGTTTAATGAGGTGGATGATGATGAGACACAGTTGCCAATAAGTCAATGGCAATTACTGTCTCAAGAGGTTGATGAAGAGGATGAGACACAGTTGTCAATCACTGAGGTTGTGGTTAGGTCAACAAGTCAGGAGAATCAGCAGAGTGAGGAAGTGGAGGAGGTGGACGATGAAGTCACTGACCCAATCTGGGAAGGTGGCAAGCTGAGCGAGGAAAGCAGTACAGAGGGGAGGGATCTGCAGCACCGCAACAGGCAAAAGGCAGTGGGGTGGCAAAGGGAGAAGCCGGGCCAAACCAAACAGGCCCGCAACTGTTCCACCGAGAACTCCTTGCGGAAATCTCGCTTGCCAAGGGATAGGTGTTCCGCAGTATGGCACTTTTGAGGAAAGTACAGATGACTAAAGAATAGTAGTTTGCAACCTGTGCCGTACCAAAATGAGCAGGGGCGTGAACTCTATCAACCTCATCTCCACCAGCATGATCCGCCACATGGCATCCAAGCACTCTAATAAGTGGGATGAATGCCTGGGTCTACAATAAGTGTCTGCGAGTCACACCACTGCCTCCTGTTCCCGTATGCTACTTGCTGGCCAATCCCCTGTCCAAGTCGCAGGCCCGGATGCCTCCCACCATGCACCAGGACCATCGCAAGCACCATCAGCGACCACATCCATTTCCCTGTCACAGCACAACGTCCAAATGTCCTTACCCCAGGCCTTTAAACGCAAGCGCAAATACCCAGCCACCCACCCACAGGCCATAGCACTAAATGCGAGCTTTCCAAATTACTGGCCCTGGAAATGTTTCCATTTAGGCTTGTGGACACTGGAGGACTTCCACAGCCTGATGTCAGCGGCCGTCCACGTTACGCAGTCTCCAGCCACCACTATTTTTCAATGTGTGCCGTGCCCACCTTACACCAACATGAGTCCCGTAACATCACACATGCCCGTAACATCACACATGCCCTGACCAAAGCAGTTACTGGGAAGGTCCACTTAACGCAGACACATGGACAAGTGCATTCGGCCAGTGACGCTATATTTCCCTGACGGCACACTGGGTGAACATTGTGGAGGCCAGGAGCGAAGTCGTACCCTGGGGTGGCACAGGTGCTACCAACGCCAAGTATTGCGGTCCCTACATCAATCAGGGTATCCGCCAGTACCTACGTTAGTGTCTCCAGCCCCACTTCTCCTCCTCCACTTCCATCTCCAAATTATCTGTGTGCAGCACCAGTCAGCCATCAGTCGGTAGCTGGAAGCAGTGTAGCACTGCAGTGGGGAAGCGGCAACAAGCCATGCTTAAGCTGAAATGCTTAGGGACAGACAGCACACCACCGCAGAGCTGTGGCAGAGGATGAGACCAAACTGAGCTGTGGCTCTCGCCACTAAACCTAAAACCAGGCATGGTTGTGTCTGATAGTGGCCATAACTTGGTGGCGGCTTTAGAACTCCGGCAAGCTCACACAAATACTGTGCCTAGCCCACGCCTTAAACCGAGTGGTTCAGCGATTTCTCAAAACCTACCGCAATTTGCCTGAGCTACTGGTGAAGGTGCTCTGCGTGTGTACACATTTCCGCAAGTCATCGACAGCTTCAGCCGGTCTGTCAACGCTGCAGCAGCACTTGAAATTGCCAGCTCACCGGCTGTTGTGCGACTTGAGCACGCGCTGGAACTCGACGTTCCACATGTTGGCCAGGCTTTGTGAGCAGAAGAGTGCAGTAGTGGAATACCAGCTGCAAAATAGTCGTCGGCTTTCCAGTCAGCTTCCGCTATTCACAGCGAGGAGTAGGCATGGATGTCTGACCTCTGTGAGGTTTTAAGAAACTTTGAGGAATCAACACAGATGTTGAGCGGTGATAACGCCATTATCAGTGTAACCATCCCACTTTTGTGTCTACTCAAACGCTTGCTGCTCACAATTAAGGATGACGCTTTGCATGTGGAAGAGGTGGAAATGGGGGAAGACATTACACAGGGTGATAGCCAGACCTCCCTCAGTTCGTCTTCTCAGCGTAAATTGGGACGATAAAGAGGAGGAGTAGGAGACGGTTGCCTCCGCTACAGAGGGTAGTACCCATGGAAGTTTAATTCTATCAGTTCAGTGTGGGTGGGCAGAAGAGGAAGAAGAGGATGAGGAGATTGAGAGTCATCCTCCTGATGACGACAGCGAACTCTTGCCTGTTGTTACTCTGGCCCACATGGCTGACTTCACGTTAGGTTGACTTTCCCGTGACCCGTGCGCTATATGCATTTAAGACAACACGGATTACTGGTTGTTCACCCTTCTCGATCCCCGCTACAAGGAGAACTTCTCATCTCTCATTCCTCTGGTGGAGAGGACAAGCAAAACGGTGCAATACCAGATGGTGCTTGTTGAAAAATAGCTTCAAAATTTCCATCTGACAACGCTGGTGGCAGAGTCAGTAGTTCCTTGGGCAACCGAGGAGACAAGGGGAACACAGAGCAGTTCTAACAGAGGCAGGGCAACACTCTCCAAAGCCTGGGACAGTTTCATGACACCCCGCCAGCAACCTCACCCTGATGACTTGCCTACTGTCACAAGGAGGGACAAATTTTGGAAGATGGTGAAGAAATACATAGCAGAACGTGTCAGCGTCCTCAATGATCCCTCAGTGCCTTACAACTACTGGGTGTCCAAGCTGGACACGTGGCCTGAACTGGTGCTCTACGCCTTGGAGGTGCTGGCCTGTCCTGCCACTAGAGTTTTGTCTGAGCGTGTATTTAGTGCTGCTGGTGGCAATATAACAGATAATTGTATCCGCCTGTCAATTGAAAATGCTGACAGGTTGACTCTTATAAAAATGAACAAGGCCTGGATTGTCTCTGACTTCTCGACACCACCATTGGAAAGCGGCTGAACATAAAGGCACTTTAAATGTGTTGTTTATAATGAACTGAATACACTGTATTTCGATGCACCCCTTCCACCACAAATAAGGGTATATGATTGAATCTTCCTTTTTCATCCTCCTCCTCCTCATCCATCATATCAACATGCTTATTCGTCACATATGATGCCCTCGCATTTAATGTTTTACAGGGTCAGCTCACCTGCAGGCCCTCGCATATAATTTTTGGAGGGTCAGCTAACCTGCAGGCCCTCACATATACTTTTTAGAGGGTCAGCTCACCAGCACGTCCTCACCTACTATTTTTACAGGGTCAGCTCACCTGTAGGCCCTCGCATATAATGTTTTACAGGGTCAGCTCACCTGTAGGCCCTCACATATAATTTTTTAAGGGTCAGCTCACCTGCAGGCCCTCACCTACAACCTTTTAGAGGGTCAGCTCAACCAGCAGTCCATCACCTACAATCTTTACAGGGTCAGCTCACCTGCAGGCCATTGCATATAATGTTTTACAGAGTCAGCTCACCTGCAGGCCCTCGTATATAATGTTTTACAGGGTCAGCTCACCTACAGGCCCTCACCTACAACCTTTTAGAGGGTCAGCTCACCTGCAGGCCCTCGCATATAATATTTTTAAGGGTCGGATCACCTGCAGGCCCTCACCTACAACCTTTAGAGGGTCAGCTCACCTGCAGGCCATTGCATATAATGTTTTTCAGAGTCAGCTCACCTGCAAGCCCTTGCATCTAATGTTTTAAAGGGTCAGCTCACTTGCAGGCCCTCGCATATAATGTTTTACAGGGTCAGCTCACCTACAGGCCCTCACCTACAACCTTTTAGAGGGTCAGCTCACCTGCAGACCCTCACCTAAATTATTTCACAGGTTCAGCTCACCTGCAGGCCCTCACCTACAATTATTTACAGAGTCAGATCACCTGCAGGCCCTTGCATATAATGTTTTACAGGGTCAGCTCACCTGCAGGCCCTCGCATATAATGTTTTACAGGGTCAGCTCACCTACAGGCCCTCACCTACAACCTTTTAGAGGGTCAGCTCACCAGCAGGCACTCACCTACAATGTTTTACAGGTTTAGCTCACCTGCAAGCCCTCGCATATAATATTTTACAGAGTCAGCTCACCTGCAGGCCCTCGCATATAATTTTTTTAGAGGGTCAGCTCAGCAGCAGGCCCTCACTTACTATCTTTTACAGGGTCAGCTCACCTTCAGGCCCTCGCATATAATGTTTTACAGGGTCAGCTTACCTACAAGTCCTCATTTACAACTTTTTAGAGGTTCAGCTCACCAGCAGGCCCTCAGCTACAATCTTTATCAGGGTCAGCTCTCCTGCATGCTCTCACCTACAATATTTTACAGGGTCAGCTCACCTGCAAGTCCTCGTATATAATATTTTACAGGGTCAGCTCACCTGCAAGTCCTCGCATATAATATTTTACAGGGTCAGCTCACCTGCAGGCAGGGCGTACATAGAAATCACTGGGCCCCATAGCAAGAATCTGAAATGGGCCCCCTTAACCCCACCCACTACCCACCCCTGGCCCCTCCCACTTCCCTCTTAACCCCGCCCTCCCATCTCCTGTCCAGGCTCCTCCCATGCCACACCCCCATTAAATAAATTTATACATGACCTACTAAAACTACTGGGGGGCTGTGGATGGCACTGTTATGGGATGGGGGGCTGGATGGGGGCTGTGGATGGCACTGTTATGGGGGATCTGTGGATGGCACTGTTATGGGGGGATCTGTGGATGACACTGTTATGGGGGATCTGTGGATGGCACTGTTATGGGGGATCTGTGGATGGCACTGTTATGGGGGATCTGTGGATGACACACTGTTATGGGGGATCTGTGGATGGCACTGTTATGGGATGGGGCTGTGGATGGCACTGTTATGGGATGGGGGCTGTGGATGGCACTGTTATGGGGGATCTGTGAATGGCATCCACAGCCCCCATCCCATAACAGTGCCATCCACAGCCCCCTCCCCATTCCATAACAGTGCCATCCACAGCCCCCCATCCCATAACAGTTCCATCCACAGCCCCCAATCCCATAACAGTGCCATCCACAGCCCCCCATCCCATAACAGTTCCATCCACAGCCCCCCATTCCATAACAGTGCAATCCACAGGCCCCCTCCCCATTACGCTCCTGTCAGAGTTCTAAATTCAATTACGGTACTCTGTACCATAATCCATAATATAAATAATGCCCCCTCTGTTTTAATTTATCATAAACTCACATGAGGCGCACCGGCAGTGAATACTTCACGCAGGCCGGGCGGGCGGCGCAGCGTGACTGTCTCATGTCACGTGCCTGCCCGGCCTGCTTTATGAATGAAGCAGGCGGCGCAGGCATGTGACGTCAGTCACGCTGCGCTTGCCCGCCCGGCCTGCGTGAAGTATTCACTGCCGGTGCGCCTCATGTGAGTTTATGATAAATTAAAACAGAGGGGGCATTATTTATATTATGGATTATGGTACAGAGTACCGTAATTGAATTTTAGAACTTGACAGGAGTGGTGGGCCGGAGTGCCCAGCCGCAAATGCCTGCCCCCAGCTCCTCCTCCCTGATTATACATCGCAGCCTGCGATGCTGGAGCATCGCAGGCTGCTGTCCGTGCAAAGTGGGGGCGGAGCGTTCCATGGCTTCGGGCCCCCTGTGCTGCGGGCCCCATAGCAGTGGCGTGGTCTGCCTCTATTGACGGTGCGCCACTGCCTGCAGGCCCTCGCATATAATATTTTAGACGGTCAGCTCACCTACAGGCCCTCGCATATAATGTTTTACAGGGTCAGCTCATCTACAGGCCTTCACCTACACTCTTTTACAGGGTCAACTCACCTGAAGGGCACTAATGTTTTAGATGGTCAGATCAGCAGGCCCTTGCTCCTAATGTTTTTGATGGTCACCAGCATGTCATATATCATATTTTTCAAGGGTGTGTATGATCCTTTATGTGTAACAAAGGGTGAATTGGAGTGCCGTTTCCAGGGTTAGCTCACCTGCAGGCCCTCACCTACAACCTTTTAGACGGTCAGCTTACCAGCAGGCCCTCATCTACCATCTGTTACAGGGTCAGCTCACCTAGAGGCCGTCACCTACAATATTTTACAGGGTCAGCTCACCTGCAAGCCCTCGCATCTAATGTTTTACAGAGTCAGCTCACCTGCAAGCCCTTGCATATAAATTTTTAAAGGGTCAGCCTAACTGCAGGCCCTCACATATAATGTTTTACAGGGTCAGCTCACCTACAGGCCCTCACCTACAACCTTTAGAGGGTCAGCTCACCTGCAGGCCCTCACCTACAATCTTTACAGGGTCAGCTCACCTGTAGGCCCTCGCATATAATGTTTTACAGGGTCAGCTCACCTACAGGCCCTTACCTACAACCTTTTAGAGGGTCAGCTCACCAGCAGGCCCTCACCTACAATGTTTTACAGGGTCAGCTCACCTGCATGCCCTCACCTACAATATTTTACAGGGTCAGCTCACCTGCAAGTCCTCGTATATAATATTTTACAGGGTCAGCTCACCTGCAAGTCCTCGCATATAATATTTTACAGGGTCATCTCACCTGCAGGCCCTCGCATATAATTTTTTAGATGGTCATCTCACCTACAGGCCCTCGCATATAATGTTTTACAGGGTCAGCTCATCTGCAGGCCTTCATCTACACTCTTTTACAGCGTCAGCTCACCTGAACGCCCTCGGCCCTAATGTTTTAGATGGTCAGATCAGCAGGCCCTTTCTCCTAATGTTTTTGAGGGTCACCAGCAGGCCATCAGTCATAATTTTTCAAGGGTGTGTATGATGCCCTCTTTTCTGTGTAACAAAGGGTGTATTGGAGTGCCCTTTCCTTGTAATTTTTGGCAGCCCTCTCACTTAGTGCATAGGCTTTATGAGTGTAGGAGTCCTACTACATGAACAATTGTACCACAATGTGAATGAGGCTCTCCTTTATGTGATATGCAGGTTGTTTCGGAGTGCCTCTTGCTTGTAATTTTTGGCAGCATTTGCACTTTATGTACAAGTAAATATACAGGAAAGAATGTTTCCTAACAATTCTTCCTCTAAAATCTTATCTTTGGTTTTGTGTGTGTTATTGTCAGTCTGTAAAAGTGGCATACTACTCGGACAGCATCTTTCCCAGCAGCGGCCTGGGAGTCCAAGATGCAACCAGACATCTTCTCCATGGTGTTACCGAACCATTTTGGTGGTGTTTCCATCAATTTCGGAACTTTTCCTATGAATCAGGCACCCTCCCCTCTTCAGAGCAGGGGGTGCCCAGTTTAATGCTCGGGCTCTCCCATTTACTTCCATTATACTCGGATGCTTTGTAGAGCACCTGAGCATCCCGATGTGTTCGGCCCTAGCACCCGAGCACTTTGGTGCTCGATCAACACTAGTGTCTGCACATCACTGATGTCCTCCTGAAAGGCCTCTAAGTCAGGAGACTGACCACTTGCAACTCCAGCTCCCACGCCACTCTCCTCATCACTACTACAGCCTAGCTGAGGAAGAGGCGGATGTCTCATCCACATCTTGGCTGGGCAGTAGCTGCTGACTGTCCTCTAGTAGCTCTTCCTCGCTGAAAAGTGAAACGGAGCCCATAGCATGTAGTACTTCTCGCAGTGAGGGAACAGAAAAGACCAGAGGAAAGTTGAGGACTGGTAAGGGCAAAGGGCCTGCTCCCGGGCCATGCCAACTAAGGGTTGTGTCTGACGAACCCACCAACTCTTGGCTGGGGGTGTCTGATGTCACTTGGGATGATCGAGTTACCCAATCAAGAACTGCTGGGTTGCTGGTCATGACACGACCGCTAGATGACACCGGGAGCTCAGGCCTCTCGCTGCGACTACTGCTGCCAAGACCCTTTACTCTGCTGCGACCTCTGCTTGTGCCAGAAACATCCAGGCCTCTGCCACTCCTCTATGCATGGCCTGACACTTCTCTGCCTGACATACTTGTAGCGGAACTAAACAAATTACATGGAAATTAAAACACCCCTAAACGCGACGAATATATTTTTCTTTTGTACTGAAATAGGCTAATAAATGCTTTCATCACAATTAACGGCGGAAATGTCCTGAGAATATATTTTCTTGTACTAAAATACGACCCTATACGCTTTGACCAGAAAAACTCAAAGAGTGTAGTGCGTATATATTTTTCTCAGTAGTATTGAAATATGCCCGTATACACTTTGACCTGAAAAATGTAAGCATGAAGTGCGTATATATATTTCTTGAACTCCTGAAATACGCCCCTATACACTTTCAACAGAAATCACTGCAGCAGTGCACTTAAAATATATATTTCTTATTGCACTGAAATTGGCCACTATAAGCTTTGACCAGAAAAATGTAAGCATGAAGTGCGAATATATATTTCTTGAAGTACTGAAATATGACCCTATACGCTTTCACCAGAAATAACTGCAGAAGTGACCTGAGAATATATATTGTTGGACTGAGATAGGCCACTATATGCTTTAACCAAAAAACAATTAAACAGTGCAGTGCATATATATTTTTATTTTTTACTGAAATACGCCCCTATATGCTTTCACCAGAAATAACTGCAACAGTGCAGTGCGTATATATTTTTCATATTTTACTGAAATACGTTCTTATACGTAGTGATGGACGAACATCGGCTGGGACGTTTCGCGAACGAGTGTTCACGATCAAATGTTCACGAACCGCGTTCGCGGCAGGCTTCATTGACTTTAATGGCAGGCGAACATAAAAACTTGAGGTCTTATTTGCAGCCACCAAATACTTACAGAAAGTGCATAAATAGTCCCGCAACATGGACAGTAACATAACAGAGGGGGATCAATGGCCATTTTTATGTGTCTGTAAATGGAGTGCTATACTGCTGTACTGTATACTGTTGGGGGCTGTATATTGTGGGGGCCTGTATACTGTGGGTCCTGTATTCTGTGGGGGCTGTATACTGTGTACTGTGAGTGCTGTATATTGTGGAGTGCTATACTGCTGTACTGTATACTGTGGGGGCCTGTATACTGTGGGCGCTGTATATTGTGGGGGCTGTATACTGTGGGTGCTGTATATTGTGGAGTGCTATACTGCTGTACTGTATACTGTGGGGGCTGTATACTGTGGGGGCTGTATACTGTGGGGGCTGTATACTGTTGGGGGCTGTATACTGTGGGTGCTGTATATGGTGGAGTGCTATACTGCTGTACTGTATATTGTGGGGGCTGTATACTGTAGGGGGCTGTATACTGTGGGGGCTGTATACTGTATACTATGGGTGCTGTATATTGTGGAGTGCTATACTGATGTTTAAAGCCTGCTCTTCTTGCTCCTCCTCCTCAGTGACGATGTCACTGATGGGGCGTGGCTGCGACTGACCAGTTTGGTGATCTCATCAAATGGCTGCAGAAGTCTGCATGCGTCGCGCATGAGCAGCCACTGGCGCGGTGAATAGAACCTAAGCTCCCAGAACCTGTCCTGCTGCAGAGTTCGTACAGGTAGTCGTTAACGGCACGTTGCTGCCGGAGCAGACTATCATCGCCAGAGATTTTCCTGGCCTGCCGCAAGACGTTCTGGACCCCGGGGATTTGGAACGAATTGCTGCACGACTCAGTTCAGGACGTGTGCCATGCACGGCATGTGTGTCATTTTGCCCTGTTTCAGCGCGCTCAGCAGATTGGCACCGCTGTCGTACACCACTGTACCAACTGTCAAATTAAGCGGGGTTAGCCACTGATCGGCCTGTGACCGCAGAGCTGAAAGCAGTGCAGGATCGGTGGGCCTCTTGGTTTCAGTGGGACAGGAGGAGTCAGCCGAGGAGGAGATGGAGGAGGAGAAGAAGAGGCAGCCCTGCATGCAATCCATGGCGGTAAGATCAAATCCACAGGTTACATGCTTGACAGCCCGTGTTTTCTAGACCACGTCTGTGGTCAGATGTATCTTGGCACCGACACTGTGTGCCAGAGATATATTCACTTGCCGCTGAACGTGGCCATATAGCTCTGGGATGCCCTTCTGGGAGAAATATTTCCTTCCGGGGACTTTCCATTACGGAGTGCCACGGGCTACAAATTCTCTAAAGGCCTCCGAGTCCACTAGTTTATATGGCAGTAGTTTGGGGGCTAGCAGACACCCGGGATCCCCGCCGATCAGCTGTTTAAGAGTAGCGGTGCTGGCCCTAGCGCCTCGGCCTTCAGCTGTTTACCGCAGGCGCAGGGATGTCACGACTAATATCACTGGCCTGGGCGCGGCTAAGCTCCATTCAAGTGAACAGAGCTTAACCCAGGCCAGTGATACTAGTCGTGACATCACTGCGCCTGCGGAAACAGCGATAAGGCTGAGGCGCTAGGCCAGCACCGCTCACTCTCAAACAGCTGATCGCGGGGGTCCAGCACCCGGGACCCCCACCGATCAGATGCTGATGATCTATCCAGAGCATAGATCATCAGTTTAAATAAACTGCAAAACCCCTTTAAATAACGCCAGTTCTCTCTCTCCCCTCTTGTCATTCTGTTCCCCCCTTGTCATTCTCTCTCCCCCTTCTTGCCATCCTCTCCCCCTTCTTTTTCATTCTCTCCCCTTCACCCCCCTTGTCATTCTCTCTTCCCCCTCTTGTCATTCTCTCCCCCTTGTCATTCTCTCCCCCCTTATCATTCTCTCTCCCCCTCTTGTCATTCTCCCCCTTGTCTTTTCCCCTCTTGTCATTCTCTTTCCCCCTTGTCTTCTCCCCTTGTCATTCTCTTTCCCCTCTTGTCATTCTCTTTCCCCCTTGTCATTCTCTTCCCCCTTGTCATTCTCTTCCCCCTTGTCATTCTCTTCCCCTCTTGTCATTCTCTTCCCCTCTTGTCATTCTCTCTTCCCCCTCTTGTCATTCTCTCTCCCCTCTCTTTCCTCCCCCTTGTCATTCTCTTTCCCCTCTTGTCATTCTCTTTCCTCCCCTTGTCATTCTCTTTCCTCCCCCTTGTCATTCTCTTTCCCCTCTTGTCATTATCTCCCCCTCTTGTCATTCTCTTCCCCCTCTTGTCATTCTCTTCCCCCTCTTGTCATTATCTCCCCCTCTTGTCATTCTCTTTCCCCATCTTGTCGTTCTCTTTTCCCCCTTGTCATTCTCTTCCCCCTCTTGTCATTCTCTCTCTCCCTCTTGTCATTCTCTCTCCCCTCTCTTTCCTCCCCCTTGTCATTCTCTTTCCCCTCTTGTCATTCTCTTTCCCCTCTTGTCATTCTCTTTCCCCCTCTTGTCATTATCTCCCCTCTTGTCGTTCCCTTTCCCCTCTTGTCATTCTCTTTCCCCCTCTTGTCATTCTCTCTCCCCTCTTGTCATTCTCTTCCCGCCCCTTGTCATTCTCTCTCCCCCCTTGTCATTCTCCTTCCCCTCTTGTCATTCTCTCTCCCCTCTTGTCATTCTCTCCCCCTCTTGTCATTCTCTTTCCCCTCTTGTCATTCTCTTCCCTCTCTTGTCATTCTCTCTCCCCCCTTGTCATTCTCCTTCCCCTCTTGTCATTCTCTTTCCCCCTCTTGTCATTCTCTTTCCCCCTCTTGTCATTCTCTTTCCCCCTCTTGTCATTCTCTCTCCCCCTCTTGTCATTCTCCTTCCCCCTCTTGTCATTCTCTTTCCCCCTCTTGTCATTCTCTTTCCCCCCTTGTCATTCTCTTTCCCCCTTGTCATTCTCTTTCCCCCTCTTGTCATTCTCTCTCCCTCTCTTGTCATTCTCTTTCCCCCTCTTGTCATTCTCTCTCCCCCTCGTCATTCACTTTCCCCCTCTTGTCATTCTCTTTTCCCCTCTTGTCATTCTCTTTCCCCCTCTTGTCATTCTCTTTCCCCCTCTTGTCATTCTCCCCCTCTTGTCATTCTCTTTCCCCCTCTTCTCATTCCCTTTCCCCCTCTTGTCATTCTCTTTCTCCCCTTGTCATTCTCTCCCCCCTCTTGTCATTCTCTTCCCCCTTGTCTTTCCCCCTCTTGTCATTCTCTTTCTCCCCCTTGTCATTCTCCCCCCTTCCTCCCCTGCCTCTATTGTAGCGTGGCCGAGCTCTTTATGGTCCACGGGTACAGGAGCTTTAGTTTCCTGTACCCGGGCGGACTGACAGGAAGTGCACACTGTGTGCGCACTTCCTGTCAGTCCGACCGGATTACAGGAGACAGATGCTCCTGTGCCGCGGACCAGAAGTGCTGCGGCACGCACTGTGAGTGACAGGAGGGAGCGCTGAGCGGATGGACGCGCCAGCCTGAGCAGTGGTGTAGCCACCTGAGACTTAATATAGAGCGTTCGGGCGGCTGCAGCATGAGGGGGGCCGACTCTCCTAGCTGTGCCCCTTCCCAAGGGGCGCTCTACGTGGCTGCCTAGTGCGCTTATAGGACGCGCCGGCCCTGGGTAGACCTTTGGACAGAGGGGCAGAGAGAGATTGGAGCGGGCCCATACACCAATTTGCGCATACCCTCGACCAAGACAAAGGAAGGTAGTGACAAAGGAACTTCGGGAATTGGAAAAGAATATTCCTCATCACAGTAACATCTCAGGGGAAGAGGTGGAGGCTCTCTTGTCTTTAGAGATGGATGCGTCAATTGTAATAAAACCTCAGACAAGGGAGGGAATACTGCTGTTTTGGAGAAGGCCTGTGTAAGACATCTTAAGTGATGCGACCTGTTATCAAGTTCTGGCTGATAATCCCTTAGGTCTCTTTCCAAATAAGCTGTCCAGACCAGTGAACATCATCTGGTAGATAAATCGGAAAGGGTTTTCTAATTCCGTAACATCCCGCCATGGCTTGCTTTTATGCGTTGCAGAAGATTCACAAGGGTTTGAATCCCTTAATAGGAGACCAATTGTGTCAGGCATTGCGAGTCTGACACAAAACATTAGTGTGTATGTAGATACCATTTTACGCCCTTTGTAGTGTCCTTACCCTCCTACACAAGGGATACCATGGAGGTACTGAACCGCCTTAATGGTATCTCTTGTGAGCGAGATGTTATGCTGGCCAGTCTGGACGCTGCTATATAGCGCCATCCCGCATGAGAGGGCATCCAGACGGTGCAGCATTTTCTGAAAGAATGAGGGGCCCACTGTGCACTCCACAATGAATTTATCTCTCTCCTGGACTTTCTCCTGACTCATAATACCTTCACCTTTAAAGGGAAGACTTATCGCCAGCTCCGGGAGTGGCCATGATAAGTCCCTGTGCCCGACCTGGGCTGGTGGGAAAAGGAGATGCTCTTTGGAGAGTCTATGGAGCGATGGTCGTCAATTATCCAGCTATGGCCACGTTTCATAGACGACATTCTAATTCTGTGGAAAGGGGATACGAAGCAGTTTAACACCTTTGTGCACTCGATATTAGCGACGCGGTCTCTTCTTCACCTCCACTCTAGACCTTACGATTAATAAGGATAGGGAGGGACGCCTCAGCACTTGCTGCGGTGGGAGAGCTGGCACCCACGGGCACAATACCTCAGAGCCAGACGTAATTGTTCCGACCGGTTTAGGAACAAAGGGTATCCAGATAAGGTATTAAATGAAGCATACCATCATGTGCAAACCGGAATACGCTACTGACCCCAAAAGCAAAACAGGGGGCGTGGATGTGACGCGCATTATTGGCACATTGGATGATGGAAATAGACCAGTTAGGAATATCATCACCAGATTTTGGGGCATTTTACAAGCAGACCCAGATGTGGGGAGCCAGTTGCCTCCATTACATATCGGAGGGGTGGCAATTTGAAAGATCAGCTAGTACCTAGTTACCTCCAACCCCATCACCGGCCTCCGTGGCTCCCACCGCCCACTAGCGGTATGTAGAGATGTAGTGGATGTGTGGCGTGTGACTCCGTATCATTTGGGAAGATTCTCCTCCACAGAGACTGGTAAAATATACCACATCAATGCATGTATCACCTGCATGACACCAGCACTGCTGTATTTGATGACATGCATCTGTGGCTTACAATACGTGGGCAAGACCACAAGGGAGCTGAGACGTGGGATCGGAGAACATCTGGGCGATATACGTAACAAGAGAGAGACCCCAATCGCAAGGCATGTGAATGAGGTCCATTCCAATGACTCAACTGCCATTACGTTTCGAGGAATTGACCGTCAGAGGGGGTGACATGGAGAAAAGAGTCGGAATGGGTCTGTCGCCTCTATACAGAAACCTTCACGTGCTTTATAGAATAACAAGGGTTGCGAATTCCACACGTAAATTCATTACCGGCGTGGACATATTCGTGCCAACACAATTGCCTGCGACAATATGTGAGGTCTATTCTCTACGAAGGGGTCACCGCCTGATGTGCTGCTCTGCACAGACACTTTCATATCTATGTTGTGCAACTTTATTATTATCACCGGATGAGTGGCGTTTTATCTTGTCTGCAGGATTGTGCCATCGATTTGTGTGTGTAAGCCATATATCGCCAGTTTGGAAAATACCCCGACGAATATCGCCTATTTCCCCCACTCTGCCTATTTCACACTGGCTTTTGCCGGAATTATCTAAGAGCCGCCTAAAGGTCCTCAGCATAAGGAATATTCAGGATGGAATGGATGAATGGGAGTTTTAGGTAGTAAAGTGTACCTGGAGTAGGTTCAAGGACCTGCGGCATCGGAACATGTGACTGCGGCATCGGAGCATGTGACTGCGGCATCGGAGCATGTGACTGCGGCATCATAGCATGTGACTGCGGCATCATAGCATGTGACTGCGGCATCATAGCATGTGACTGCGGTGTTATAGCATGTGACTGCGGTGTTATAGCATGTGACTGCGGGGTCATAGCATGTGACTGCGGGGTCATAGCATGTGACTGCGGCGTCATGGCATGTGACTGCGGTGTTATAGCATGTGACTGCGGTGTCATAGCATGTGACTGCGGCATCGGAGCATGTGACTGCGGTGTTATAGCATGTGACTGCGGTGTTATAGCATGTGACTGCGGTGTCATAGCATGTGACTGCGGTGTTAGGGTTAGGGTTTATTTTGTGGAAGCAGGTATATCGCAGTCCTCAATCAGTATTTTGTGGAAGCAGGTATATCGCGCCCCTCAATCAGTATTTTGTGGAAGCAGGTATATCATACCCCTCAATCAGTATTTTGTGGAAGCAGGTATATCGCGCCCTCAATCAGTATTTTGTGGAAGCAGGTATATCATACCCCTCAATCAGTATTTTGTGGAAGCAGGTATATCGCACCCCTCAATCAGTATTTTGTGGAAGCAGGTATATCGCGCCCCTCAATCAGTATTTTGTGGAAGCAGGTATATAGAGCCCCTCAATCAGTATTTTGTGGAAGCAGGTATATCGCGCCCCTTAATCAGTATTTTGTGGAAGCAGGTATATCGCAGTCCTCAATCAGTATTTTGTGGAAGCAGGTATATCGCGCCCCCTCAATCAGTATTTTGTGGAAGCAGGTATATCATACCCCTCAATCAGTATTTTGTGGAAGCAGGTATATCGCGCCCCTCAATCAGTATTTTGTGGAAGCAGGTATATCACACCCCTCAATCAGTATTTTGTGGAAGCAGGTATATCGCGCCCCTCAATCAGTATTTTGTGGAAGCAGGTATATTATACCCCTCAATCAGTATTTTGTGGAAGCAAGTATATCGCACCCCTCAATCAGTATTTTGTGGAAGCAGGTATATCGCGCCCCTCAATCAGTATTTTGTGGAAGCAGGTATATAGAGCCCCTCAATCAGTATTTTGTGAAAGCAGGTATATCGCACCCCTCAATCAGTATTTTGTGGAAGCAGGTATATTGTACCCCTCAATCAGTATTTTGTGAAAGCAGGTATATCGCACCCCTCAATCAGTATTTTGTGGACGCAGGTATATCACACCCTCAATCAGTATTTTGTGGAAGCTGGTATATCGCACCCTCAATCAGTATTTTGTGGAAGCAGGTATATAGAGCCCCTCAATCAGTATTTTGTGGAAGCAGGTATATCGCGCCCCTCAATCAGTATTTTGTGGAAGCAGGTATATCATACCCCTCAATCAGTATTTTGTGGAAGCAGGTATATAGAACCCCTCAATCAGTATTTTGTGGAAGCAGGTATATTGTACCCCTCAATCAGTATTTTGTGAAAGCAGGTATATCGCACCCCTCAATCAGTATTTTGTGGACGCAGGTATATCACACCCCTCAATCAGTATTTTGTGGAAGCTGGTATATCGCACCCCTCAATCAGTATTTTGTGGAAGCAGGTATATAGAGCCCCTCAATCAGTATTTTGTGGAAGCAGGTATATCGCCCCTCAATCAGTATTTTGTGGAAGCAGGTATATCATACCCTCAATCAGTATTTTGTGGAAGCAGGTATATAGAACCCTCAATCAGTATTTTGTGAAAGCAGGTATATCGCACCCCTCAATCAGTATTTTGTGGAAGCAGGTATATAGAACCCCTCAATCAGTATTTTGTGGAAGCAGGTATATCGCACCCCTCAATCAGTATTTTGTGGAAGCAGGTATATTGTACCCTCAATCAGTATTTTGTGAAAGCAGGTATATCGCACCCCTCAATCAGTATTTTGTGGAAGCAGGTATATCGCACCCCTCAATCAGTATTTTGTGGAAGCAGGTATATCGCACCCCTCAATCAGTATTTTGTGGAAGCAGGTATATCGCACCCCTCAATCAGTATTTTGTGGAAGCAGGTATATCGCACCCCTCAATCAGTATTTTGTGGAAGCAGGTATATCGCACCCCTTAATCAATATTTGGTGGAAACAGGTATATCGTACCGCTCAATAATTTTTTTTTCCACAACAGGGATATCACACCACCCTGTTTATTTGGGGCTACAGGTATATCACACTAGTTGCAATTAGCTATTCCAATAGCGTTCTTCCCTCTATATACCTGCGGTATCTCAGCAGAACCGCACACATCTGCTGCACAATACACACCCCTCAGTACGTCGCACCTATCAATAGCACACCTATACCCGCCCTTAAATGGACTTTTGTGGCCCTATTAGCGTTTGGTGTCCCTAACAGTCCTGCTCCACAAAGCAACCTCTCCCTAAACTGGCTATCCTGTCCCATCTGATGAATGTGTCATGCGTCAAAGTTCGGCGCAATGCAATGGAATATGGCACTGGCGGACATCGCCCCATGTTCGCATGTTTGGAGAATCGCGAACGCGCAAAGTTTGCCGCGAAACGACCGCCGGGCAAACCGCAAGGCCATCACTATATATATATATGTATAATGTATGCACAGTCTCTTCTGAGGAGTAATGTTTAGGGCACAATCCCTGCTGAGTACTATTGTTCAGGGCACACTCTTCACCATGTTCTAATGCTCTTGGGGCACAATTCCCGTGGAGTACTAATGTTCAGAGCACAATTTCTGCCAAGTACCAATGCTCATGGGGCACAATATCTGTCAAGTATTAATGTCCCTGAAGCTCAATCCACACGCAGTACCAATGTCCAGGGCACAATCCTCACTGGGTACTAATGCTTATGGAGCACAATCCCCACCAAGTACTTATGTCCGGAGCACAATTCCCCCATAATCTAATGTTTGTGGGCACAATCCCCTCTGAGTACTAATGCTCCTGAGGCACAGTCCCCGTTGAGTACTAATATCCAGGGCAGAATCCCCGTTCAGTGCTAATATTCCTGGAACACAACTGAGTATTAATATCCAGGGCACAATCCCCGATGATTTCTAATGCTCCTGGGGCACAATCGCCACCTAGTACTAATCTCCAGGGCACAATCGCCACCTAGTACTAATCTCCAGGGCACAATTCCGGCCGAGAACTAATGTTCATAGTGTCCATGTAATAACACATACATAGTGTATAGTGCCCAGTTCCTGGGTATTTGTCTTAGGCCTCTTGCACACGACCGTATGTATTTTGAGGTCCGCAAAAAAACAGATCTGCAAAAAGTTCGTATGGTGTCTGTGTGCATTCCGTATTTTGTGGAACGGAACAGCTGGCCCCTAATAGAACTGTCCTATCCTTGTCCGTTATGCGGACAATAATAGGACAAGTTCTATCTGTTTGCAGAACGGATATACGGAAATATGGAAACTGAATGCACACGGAGTAACTTCCGGGTTTTTTTGCGGACCCATTGAAATGAATGGTTCCGCATACGGTCCGCAAAAAAAACAGAACGGACACGGAAAGGAAATATGTTCGTGTGCAAGAGGACTTATGGTATTTTTAGTGTGGAGAATCAGGGGAGTATTTTATTACTGAAGTCTCCGCTGAGTATTACGGATTTACAATTCCCAGTAAGTATGTGGATACTCTGCATTTGCATTTAAAGGGGTTTTACTGCGGTTCAGTATTGATCGCCTGTCCTCTGGATAGGTCCTCAATGTCTGATCGGTCCAAATCCCAGCTCTTTGCGGATCTGCTGTTCAAAGAGGCCACGGCCCTCCAGTGAGTGCCGTGGCCTCTTCCTAGACCAGAGACGGCACATTCAGTGGTCATGTGGCCCATTCTAGGGAATAAGCCAAGGCTGCGGTACCAAGGACGGCTGCACTGTGCCTGGTAG
>JAKVIS010000035.1:162500-227500 GCA_033119425.1 Bufotes viridis | reverse complement strand
GAATTCAGAGACATAGTGCTCACCAGAGACCCCCGGCCCAGACCCCACACAAGACAAACACCTATGGAACAGTCACCGACCACCAATAGACCTGAAACCTCATACCCTCCTCAACAAACTGGAAATGGAGACCTTTACTCCAAAATATGGCCATCAGAGGCACAAACCATGAAGAATCCACCTGCCTCACATAGAGTAATGCAGAGCAGAGACATTGAGGAGATAAAGACCCTGCTCAGCACTCTGTGCAGAACACTGACTGGACCAAACTGCTAGAACATGGCCACCAGTCAGGAATCCAGCTTGTCCTACACAGGGCCACTCATTACAAGGAATACGGACAAACAATGACACCTCTTATTGTCAGCAGCCGGAACATTCAGGGCCTGAACGCTCCAGCCTTCGGATGTAAGACGCATGATCCAGACTTTACCCGAAGTCTAAAAAACATTGACATACAGATCCTCCTAGAAGCATGGACTAAGAGGATAAATCCCTGGCGCCCACCAGATACAGGGAGATCTCATATTTGGAGACCTCAATGCAAGAACAGGGAGGGAGAGAGACCTGAGAACTGAAGGAACCATCTATATATTCGGAGCAGGCACGGACTGAGACAGCTCAGTGTACACCGAGAGGAACAGCTATGACAGCACAGTCAATAAAAGGGGCAGAAAACTGCTGAACTTATGTCGAAGCCTCGGACTTCATATTCTCAATGGCCGCACTAAGGGAGACTCTCTTGGTCGACATACCCTAAACATCCTTCACAACGTCCTCAGCAAAAGCCAAGCAGGCTTCATGCCAAACCACCGCACCACGGACCACATCTACTCCCTGCAGAGCCTCATCAAGAGCCATGTCCACAATACAAGGAAAGCCTGCCTGCTTTGTGGACTTTAAGAAGGCCTTCGACTCAGTGTGGCACCCGGGCCTATTACTGAAACTCCTTGAAAGTGGAATAGGACAAAAAAACATATGATGTCATCAGAAGTTCCTACACTGAGAACAGATGCAGCGTGAAGGTGAATGGGAGGAGAACGGCCTATTTCTGGCAGAGCCGAGGAGTCAGGCAGGGCAGCAGCCTCAGCCCAACCCTCTATAACATCTATATCAATGAGCTGGCGATGCTCTGGAGTCCTCCTCCGCACCCGGTCTTAGCCTCCAAGACACTGAGGTGAAACTTCTCCTTTATGCAGATTATCTTCTGCTACTATTACCAACTGAGAAAGGTGTCCGAGATCACCTGAAAATCCTGGAGAAGTTCAGTAACACGTGGGCACTGCCCATCAATCCAAAGAAAACCAGCATCATGGTGTTCCAGAGGAAAAACCGTAAACCAACCGGGCGACCTCCCTTCTAAACAACTAAACAACTGTCTATTTTCAGAAACCGACATCAACACCTGTCTGGGCCTAGAAATCAGCCAATCAGGGAGCTTTAAGAAAGACAAGCGAGCAAAACCTTCTATGCCATCAGAAGGCGTCTGTATTATCTTAGAGCACCAGTGACCGTCTGGCTTAAAATCCTTGACACCTTCATCATCCCAATCCTCCTGTATGGTAGCGAAGTCTGGGGCCCAGACACATACCCAGACTGGATAAAGTGGGAGTCCGGGCCAACTATTCCACCTAGAATTCCTGCAAACACCTTCTCCAGGTCCACAGGAGCACCTCAAACAGCGCCTGTCGAGCAGAACTGAGCAGATTCCCACTATACCCTGCTGTCCAGAAGAGAGCGCTATCACTCAGAGCCCACCTGCATAGCAGCAGTCCCAGCTCCGACCATCACAAAGCCCTGCTACACCAAGAAGCCCCAGAAAAACAAAGCAACAAGTCACCCCAACCCAGCCTGCCCAAGCCACCGACCAGTACAGCCTGGCAAAGGGGGAAATCCAGAGGATGATACACAAGGATAAAGAGAAGCATATCAGCGTCTGGAGGAACGACATACGAACATCACGGAAGCTGACAGTATACCAGAGCCTGCAGAGGGAGTACAAACTGCCCCATATCTGGAGAAACTCCCCAATCCAAGAGACCGACGGATCCTGAGCCGGGGCACACTGAGCGCCCACAGCCTGCTCATCGAATCCGGGCGTCACCGATAGAGGTACAAGCCCAGGGAGAGCAGAATGTGCCAGCAGTGCGACCAGGAGTCCATGGAGGATGAGCCTCACTTCCTGCTGCAGTGCCCCAAATACTCAGCAGTGAGAGATTCTCACTTCAGGAGACTGTCTGATCTCTGCCCAGACTACACCTCCAGGAGGAGGAAGAGAGACTCTCCATACTGCTGGGGGAAGAGGAGAGCACTGCGGCCATAGCAGCACAATATATTACTGCCTGCCATAGACTGAGAGGAGAACACTGCGGCCATAGCAGCACAATATATTACTGCCTGCCATGGACTGAGAGGAGCCTGATATTACATGGACTCCTTTATCCCCACCCTGGACGTGTTCACACCACCCAACCCTACCAAATTATTTTATTTCCCACTTGCTTTGGCAATGCAAAAATGTATTTAGTCCTGCCAATAAAGCTGATTTGATTTGATAGATATGTAATAGATAAATATGAAATAGATAGATCCATACAGTGCGCCCGCTCATACACGATCTATGCAGTGTGCCTCGCCCATACACCATCCATACAGTGTGCCCAGTCCATACACCATCCATACAGTGCGCCCCGTCCATACACCATCCATACAGTGCGCCCCATCTATACACCATCCATACAGTGCGCCCCATCCATACACCATCCATATACTGCACCTCGTCCATACACCATCATACAGTGTGCCCGTCCATACACCATCCATACAGTGCGCCCCATCTATACCATCCATACAGTGCGCCCAGTGTATGGGTGGTGTATAGACGGGGCGCACTGTATGGGTGGTGTATGGACGGGGCGCACTGCATGGATCGTGTATGGACGGGGCGCACTGTATGGATAGTGTATAGATGGGGCGCCCTGTATGGATGGTGTATAGACGGGGCGCACTGTATGGATGGTGTATGGACGGGGCGCACTGTATGGATGGTGTATGGACGGGGCACACTGTATGGGTGGTGTATGGATGGGGCGCACTGTATGGGTGGTGTATGGATGGGGCGCACTGTATGGGTGGTGTATAGATGGGACATACTCTATGGATGGTGTATGGATGAGGTGCAGTGTATGGATGGTGTATGGACGGGGCGCACTGTATGGATGGTGTATGGACGGGGCGCACTGTATGGATGGTGTATAGACGGGGCGCACTGTATGGATGGTGTATGGACGGGCGCACTGTATGGATGGTGTATAGACGGGCGCACTGTATGGATGGTGTATAGATGGGGCGCACTGTATGGATGGTGTATGGACGGGGCACACTGTATGGATGGTGTATGGATGGGGCGCACTGTATGGATGGTGTATGGACGGGGCACACTGTATGGATGGTGTATGGACGGGGCGCACTGTATGGATGGTGTATGGACGGGGCACACTGTATGGATGGTGTATAGATGGGGCGCACTGTATGGATGGTGTATGGATGGGGCGCACTGTATGGATGGTGTATGGACGGGGCACACTGTATGGATGGTGTATGGATGAGGCGCACTGTATGGATGGTGTATGGATGGGGCACACTGTATCGATGGTGTATGGACGGGGCACACTGTATGGATGGTGTATAGACGGGGCACACTGTATGGATAGTGTATAGATGGGACGTACTCTATGGATGGTGTATAGACAGGGCGCACTCTATGGATGGTGTATGGACGGGGCGCACTGTATGGATGGTGTATAGACGAGGCGCACTGTATGGATGGTGTATGGATGGGGCACACTGTATGGATGGTGTATAGACGGGGCGCACTGTATGGATGGTGTATAGATGGGGCGCACTGTATGGATGGTGTATGGACGGGGCGCACTGTATGGATAGTGTATGGATGGGGCGCACTGTATGGATGGTGTATAGACGGGGCGCACTGTATGGATGGTGTATGGATGGGGCGCACTGTATGGATGGTGTATAGACGGGGCGCACTGTATGGATGGTGTATAGATGGGGCGCACTGTATGGATGGTGTATGGATGGGGCGCACTGTATGGATGGTGTATGGACGGGGCGCACTGTATGGATGGTGTATGGACGGGGCGCACTGTATGGATGGTGTATAGACGGGGCGCACTGTATGGGTGGTGTATGGATGGGGCGCACTGTATGGGTGGTGTATGGATGGGGCACACTGTATGGATGGTGTATGGACCGGGCGCACTGCATGGATCGTGTATGAACGGGGCGCACTGTATGGATGGTGTATAGACGGGGCGCACTGTATGGATGGTGTATGGACGGGGCACACTGTATGGATGGTGTATAGATGGGGCGCACTGTATGGATGGTGTATGGACGAGGCGCACTGCATGGATGGTGTATGGATGGGGCGCACTGTATGGATAGTGTATAGATGGGGCGCACTGTATCGATGGTGTATGGATGGGGCGCACCGTATGGATGGTGTATGGATGGGGCACACTGTATGGATGGTGTATGGACGGGGCGCAGTGTATGGATGGTGTATAGATGGGGTGCACTGTATGGATGGTGTATGGACGGGGCACACTGTGTGGATGGTGTATAGACGGGGCGCACTGTATGGATGGTGTATGGACGGGGCGCACTGTATGGATGGTGTATGGACGGGGCACACTGTGTGGATGGTGTATAGACGGGGCGCAATGTATGGATGGTGTATAGACGGGGCGCACTGTATGGATGGTGTATAGATGGGGCGCACTCTATGGATGGTGTATGGATGGGGCACACTGTATGGATGGTGTATGGATGGGGTGCACTGTATGGATGGTGTATGGACGGGGCACACTGTGTGGATGGTGTATAGACGGGGCGCACTGTATGGATGGTGTATAGACGGGGCGCACTGTATGGATGGTGTATAGACGGGGCGCACTGTATGGATGGTGTATAGATGGGGCACACTGTATGGATGGTGTATGGACGAGGTGCAGTGTATGGATGGTGTATAGACGGGGCGCACTGTATGGATGGTGTATGGACGGGGCACACTGTATGGATGGTGTATAGATGGGGCGCACTGTATGGATGGTGTATGGACGGGGCACACTGTATGGATGGTGTATAGATGGGGCGCACTGTATGGATGGTGTATAGATGGAGCGCACTGTATGGATGGTGTATGGATGGGGCGCACTGTATGGATGGTGTATGGATGGGGCGCACTGTATGGATGGTGTATGGACGAGGTGCAGTATATGGATGGTGTATGGACGGGGCGCACTGTATGGATGGTGTATAGATGGGGCGCACTGTATGGATGGTGTATAGATGGGGCACACTGTATGGATGGTGTATGGACGGGGCGCACTGTATGGATGGTGTATGGATGGGGCGCACTGTATGGATGGTGTATGGACGGGGCACACTGTATGGATGGTGTATGGACGGGGCGCACTGTATGGATGGTGTATGGATGGGGCGCACTGTATGGATGGTGTATGGATGGGGCGCACTCTATGGATGGTGTATAGATGGGGCGCACTGTATGGATGGTGTATGGACGAGGCGCACTGTATGGATAGTGTATAGATGGGGCGCACTGTATGGATGGTGTATGGATGGCGCGCACTGTATGGATGGTGTATGGACGGGGCACACTGTATGGATGGTGTATGGACGAGGCACACTGTATGGATGGTGTATAGATGGGGCGCACTGTATGGATGGTGTATGGACGAGGCGCACTGTATGGATGGTGTATGGACGGGGCGCACTGTATGGATGATGTATGGACGGGGCGCACTGTATGGATGGTGTATGGATGAGGCGCACTGTATGGATAGTGTATAGATGGGGCGCACTGTATGGATGGTGTATGGACAGGCGCACTGTATGGATGGTGTATGGACGGGCGCACTGTATGGATGGTGTATGGACGGGCGCACTGTATGGATGGTGTATGGATGAGGCGCACTGTATGGATCGTGTATGGACGGGGCGCACTGTATGGATAGTGTATAGATGGGCGCACTGTATGGATGGTGTAGTGGATGGGGCGCACTGTATGGATGGTGTATGGACGAGGTGCAGTGTATGGATGGTGTATGGACGGGGCACACTGTATGGGTGGTGTATGGACGGGCGCACTGCATGGATGGTGTATGGATGGGCGCACGTGTATGGATGGTGTATAGATGGGGCACACTGTATGGATGGTGTATAGATGAGGCGCACTGTATGGGTGGTGTATGGACGGGCGCACTGCATGGATGGTGTATGGATGGGGCGCACGTTATGGATGGTGTATAGATGGGGTGCACTGTATGGATGGTGTATGGATGGGGCGCACTGTATGGATGGTGTATGGATGAGGTGCAGTGTATGGATGGGGCGCACTGTATGAATGGTGTATGGATGGGGCACACTGTATGGATGGTGTATGGATGGGGCGCACTGTATGGATGGTGTATGGATGGGGCGCACTGTATGGATGGTGTATGGATGGGGCGCACTGTATGGATCGTGTATGGGCGAGGTGCAGTGTATGGATGGGGCGCACTGTATGGATGGTGTATGGACGAGGTGCAGTGTATGGATGGTGTATGGACGGGCCACACTGTATGGGTGGTGTATGGAGGCGCACTGCATGGATCGTGTATGGACGGAGCGCACTGTATGGATGGTGTATAGATGGAGCGCACTGTATGGATGGTGTATAGATGGGGCGCACTCTATGGATCGTGTATGGATGAGGCGCACTGTATGGATGGTGTATGGACGGGCGCACTGTATGGATGAGATTGTATAGACAGGCGCACTGTATGGATGGTGTATAGACGAGGCGCACTGTATGGGTGGTGTATGGATGAGGCGCACTGTATGGGTGGTGTATGGGCGGGCGCACTGTATGGATGGTGTATAGATGGGCGCACTGTATGGATGGTGTATAGATGGGGCGCACTGTATGGAGTGGTGGTATAGGCAGGCGCACTGCATGGATGGTGTATGGATGAGAGTGCAGTGTATGGATGGTGTATGGATGAGGCGCACGTTATGGATGGTGTATGGGCGGGCGCACTGTATGGATAGTGTATGGACGGGGTGCACTGTATGGATGGTGTATGGGCAGGGCGCACTGTATGGATGATGTATAGAGCAGGGCACACTGTATGGATGGTGTATGGACGGGGCGCACTGTATGGATGGTGTATAGACAGGGGCGCACTGTATGGATGATGCGTATGGGCAGGCGCACTGTATGGATGGTGATATAGGCAGGGCGCACTGTATGGATGATGTATAGACAGGGCGCACTGTATGGATAATGTATAGGACGGGGCGCACTGTATGGATGGTGTATGGGCAGGGGCGCACTGGTGATCAGGCGATGGTGTATGGGCGGGCGCACTGTATGGATGGTGTATAGGCAGGCGCACTGTATGAGATCGATGGTATGGGCAGGACGCACTGTATGGATGAGTGTATAGACGGGCGCACTGTATGGATGGTGTATAGATGCAGGGGCGCACTGTATGGATGGTGTATAGACAGGCGCACTGTATGAGATGGTGTATGGGCAGGGCGCACTGTATGGATGGTGTATAGATGGGGCGCACTGTATGATGGTGTATAGATGGGCGCACTGCATGGATCGTGTATGGATGAGGGCACACTGTATCGATGGTGTATGGACGAGGTGCACTGTATGGATGGTGTATAGGCAGGCGCACTGCATGGATGGTGTATGGACAGGGCGCACTCTATGGATGGTGTATAGGCAGGCGCGACTGTATGGATGGTGTATGGACGAGGTGCACTGTATGGATGGTGTATGGATGGGGCGCACTGTATCGATGGTGTATGGACCGGGCGCACTGTATGGGTGGTGTATGGGCCAGGGCACTGTATGGATGGTGTATAGACTGGGCACACTGTATGGATGATGTATGGGCGAGTGCAGTATATGGATGGCATCTCCAAAATAAAAACGAAAAGTCAACTCACCATTCAGGCGTGATTCTTTAATGTAGACAAAAATATAAGAACTTCCATATCACCAGGACACCAATACAATATTCTACGCGTTTCAGACCTTTACAAATCCAGGTCCTTCATCATGCACATATGTCATGATGAAGGACCTGGATTTGTAAAGGTCTGCAAGTGCAATATTGTATTGGTGTCCTGGTGATATGGAAGTTCTTATATTCTGTCTCGTTAAGAATCACGCCTGAATGTAGCTGGACTTTCGCTTTATCTGGATATACTCTCGACTTACCAAGAAGTCCTGTCCTTGCTCCCAGAGGGGATGGTGTGGGAGTGAAGCTGCCTCTGTTTTTCCTTTCAGCTTTACATAGTATATGGATGGTGTATGGATGGGGGCGCACTGCATGGATCGTGTATGGGCGGGCGCACTGTATGGATGGTGTATAGATGGGGCACACACTGTATGGATGGTGTATGGACGGGGCGCACTGTATGGGTGGTGTATGGGCGGGCGCACTGTATGGATGAGTGTGTATGGATAGGCGCACTGTATGGGTGGTGTATAGACAGAGCGCACTGTATGGATAGTGTATGGACAGGGCGCACTGTATGGATGGTGTATGGGCGACGGGCGCACTGTATGGATGGTGTATGGATGGAGCGCACTGTATCGATGGTGTATGGACGGGCGCACTGTATGAGGTGGTGTATGGACGGGGCGCACTGTATGGATGGTGTATAGACTGGGCACACTGTATGGATGATGTATGGACGAGTGCAGTATATGGATGGTGTATGGATGAGGCGCACTGTATGGATCGTGTATGGACGAGGCGCACTGTATGGATGGTGTATAGATAGGGCACACTGTATGGATGGTGTATGGACGGGGGCACACTGTATGGATGGTGTATAGGCAGGCGCACTGTATGGATGGTGTATGGATGGGCGCACTCTATGGATGGTGTATAGATGAGGCGCACTGTATGGATGGTGTATGGACGGGGCACACTGTATGGGTGGATGCTATGGATGGGGCACACTGTATGGATGGTGTATAGATGAGGCGCACTCTATGGATGGTCTATGGGCAGGGCGAACTGTATGGATGGTGTATAGGCAGGCGCACTGTATGGATGGTGTATAGACAGGCGCACTGTATGGATGGTGTATGGACAGGGCACACTGTATGGATGGTGTATAGATGGGGCGCACTCTATGGATGGTCTATGGGCGGGGCGCAACTGTATGGATGGTGTATGGACAGGGCGCACTGTATGGATGGTGTATAGACAGGGCGCACTATATGGATGGTGTATAGACAGGGCGCACTGTATGGATGGTGTATAGGCGGGCGCACTGTATGGATGGTGTATGGACGAGGCGCACTGTATGGATAGTGTATGGATGGGGCGCACTGTATGGATGGTGTATGGACGAGGTGCAGTGTATGGATGGTGTATGGATGGGGCGCACTGTATGGATGGTGTATAGACGGGCGCACTGTATGGATGGTGTATGGACGGGGCGCACTGTATGGATGGTGTATGGACGAGGCGCACTGTATGGATAGTGTATGAGGCAGATGGAGCGCACTGTATGGATGGTGTATGGACGAGGCGCACTGTATGGATGGTGTATGGACGGGCGCACTGTATGGATGAGTGTATGGACGGGCGCACTGTATGGATGGTGTATGGATGAGGCGCACTGTATGGATAGTGTATAGATGGGGCGCACTGTATGGATGGTGTATGGACGAGGCGCACTGTATGGATGGTGTATGGACGGGCGCACTGTATGGATGATGGTATGGACGAGGCGCACTGTATGGATGGTGTATGGATGAGGCGCACTGTATGGATCGTGTATGGACGGGGCGCACTGTATGGATAGTGATAGATGGGGCACTGTATGGATGGTGTATGGATGGGGCGCGCACTGTATGGATGGTGTATGGACGAGGCGCAGTGTATGGATGGTGTATGGACGGGGCACACTGTATGGGTGGTGTATGGACGGGCGCACTGCATGGATGGTGTATGGATGGGGCGCACGTATGGATGGTGTATAGATGGGGCACACTGTATGGATGGCGACTATGTATATGGATGGGGCGCACTGTATGGGTGGTGTATGGATCGGGGCGCACTGCATGGATGGTGTATGGATGGGGCGCACGTTATGGATGGTGTATAGATGGGGTGCACTGTATGGATGGTGTACAGATGGGGCACACTGTATGGATGGTGTATGGATGAGGTGCAGTGTATGGATGGGGCATAACTGTATGAATGGTGTAAGGATGGGGCACACTGTATGGATGGTGTATGGATGGGGCGCACTGTATGGATGGTGTATGGATGGGGCGCACTGTATGGATGGTGTGCGGATGGGGCGCACTGTATGGATCGTGTATGGACGAGGTGCAGTGTATGGATGGGGCGCACTGTATGGATGGTGTATGGACGAGGTGCAGTGTATGGATGGTGTATGGACGGGCCACACTGTATGGGTGGTGTATGGAGGGGGCGCACTGCATGGATCGTGTATGGACGGAGCGCACTGTATGGATGGTGTATAGATGGAGCGCACTGTATGGATGGTGTATAGATGGGGCGCACTGTATGGATCGTGTATGGATGAGGCGCACTGTATGGATGGTGTATGGACGGGGCGCACTGTATGGATGGTGTATAGACAGGGCGCACTGTATGGATGGTGTATAGACGGGGCGCACTGTATGGGTGGTGTATGGATGAGGCGCACTGTATGGATGGTGTATGGACGGGCGACTGTATGGATGGTGTATGGATGGGGCGACTGTATGGATGGTGTAGTAGATGGGGCGCACTGTATGGGTGGTGTATAGACGGGGCGCACTGCATGGATGGTGTAAGTGGATGAGGCGCAGTGTATGGATGGTGTGCGGATGGGGCGCACGTCATGGATGGTGTATGGACGGGGCGCACTGTATGGATGGTGTGCGGACGGGTGCACCTGTATGGATGGTGTATGGACGGGCGCACTGTATGGATGGATGTATAGATCGAGGCAGCACTGTATGGATGGTGTATGGACGGGCGCACTGTATGGATGGTGTATAGACAGGGCGCACTGTATGGATGGTGTATGGACGAGGCGCACTGTATGGATGGTGTATAGACGGGCGCACTGTATGGATGATGTATAGACAGGGCGCATTGTATGGATGGTGTATGGGACGGGCGCACTGTATGGATGGTGTATGGACGGGGCGCACTGTATGGATGGTGTATGAGACGGGCGCACTGTATGGATGGTGTATAGACGGGGCGCACTGTATGGATCGTGTATGGACGGGGCGCACTGTATGGATGGTGTATAGACGGGGCGCACTGTATGGATGGTGTATAGACGGGGCGCACTGTATGGATGGTGTATGGACAGGGCGCACTGTATGGATGGTGTATAGATGGGGCGCACTGTATGGATGGTGTATAGATGGGGCGCACTGTATGATGGTGTATAGATGGGGCGCACTGCATGGATCGTGTATGGATGGGGCACACTGTATCGATGGTGTATGGACGAGGTGCACTGTATGGATGGTGTATAGACGGGGCGCACTGTATGGATGGTGTATGGACGGGGCGCACTCTATGGATGGTGTATAGACGGGGCGCACTGTATGGATGGTGTATGGACGAGGTGCACTGTATGGATGGTGTATGGATGGGGCGCACTGTATCGATGGTGTATGGACGGGCGCACTGTATGGGTGGTGGCATGGATCGGGCGCACTGTATGGATGGTGTATAGACTGGGCACACTGTATGGATGATGTATGGACGAGGTGCAGTATATGGATGGTATTCAGATAAACGAAAGTCAGCTCATCATCAGGCGTGATTCTAATGTAGACAAATAGAGCTTCAGATCACCAGACACATATGATGCTGTCAGACCTTACAATCAGGTCCTTCATCATGCATATGTCATGATGAAGGACCTGGATTTGTAAAGGTCTGAAACGCGTAACATTGTATTGGTGTCCTGGTGATATGGAAGTTCTTATATTTTGTCTACATTAAAGAATCACGCCTGAATGGTGAGCTGGACTTTTTCGTTTTTATTTTGGATATACCTCGACTTACCAAGAAGTCCTGTCCTTGCTCCCAGAGGGGGATGGTGTGGGAGTGAAGCTGCCTCTGTTTTCCTTTCGCTTTACATAGTATATGGATGGTGTATGGATGGGGCGCACTGCATGGATCGTGTATGGACGGGGCGCACTGTATGGATGGTGTATAGATGGGGCACACTGTATGGATGGTGTATGGACGGGGCGCACTGTATGGGTGGTGTATAGACGGGGCGCACTGTATGGATGGTGTATGGATGGGGCGCACTGTATGGGTGGTGTATAGACGGGGCGCACTGTATGGATGGTGTATGGACGGGGCGCACTGTATGGATGGTGTATGGACGGGGCGCACTGTATGGATGGTGTATGGATGGGGCGCACTGTATCGATGGTGTATGGACGGGGCGCACTGTATGGGTGGTGTATGGACGGGGCGCACTGTATGGATGGTGTATAGACTGGGCACACTGTATGGATGATGTATGGACGAGGTGCAGTATATGGATGGTGTATGGATGGGGCGCACTGCATGGATCGTGTATGGACGGGGCGCACTGTATGGATGGTGTATAGATGGGGCACACTGTATGGATGGTGTATGGACGGGGCACACTGTATGGATGGTGTATAGACGGGGTGCACTGTATGGATGGTGTATGGATGGGGCGCACTCTATGGATGGTGTATAGATGAGGCGCACTGTATGGATGGTGTATGGACGGGGCACACTGTATGGGTGGTGTATGGATGGGGCACACTGTATGGATGGTGTATAGATGAGGCGCACTCTATGGATGGTCTATGGACGGGGCGAACTGTATGGATGGTGTATAGACAGGGCGCACTGTATGGATGGTGTATAGACGGGGCGCACTGTATGGATGGTGTATGGACGGGGCACACTGTATGGATGGTGTATAGATGAGGCGCACTCTATGGATGGTCTATGGACGGGGCGAACTGTATGGATGGTGTATAGACAGGGCGCACTGTATGGATGGTGTATAGACAGGGCGCACTATATGGATGGTGTATAGACAGGGCGCACTGTATGGATGGTGTATAGACGGGGCGCACTGTATGGATGGTGTATGGACGAGGTGCAGTGTATGGATAGTGTATGGATGGGGCGCACTGTATGGATGGTGTATGGACGAGGTGCAGTGTATGGATAGTGTATGGATGGGGCGCACTGTATGGATGGTGTATAGACGGGGCGCACTGTATGGATGGTGTATGGACGGGGCGCACTGTATGGATAGTGTATGGACGGGGCGCACTGTATGGGTGGTGTATGGACGGAGCACACTGTATGGATAGTGTATGGACGGGGCGCACTGTATGGATGGTGTATGGACGAGGTGCACTGTATGGATGGTGTATGGACGGGGCGCACTGTATGGATGGTGTATGGACGGGGCGCACTGTATGGATGGTGTATAGACGGGGCGCACTGTATGGATGGTGTATGGACGGGGCGCACTGTATGGATGGTGTATAGATGGGGTGCACTGTATGGATAGTGTATAGATGGGGCGCACTGTATGGATGGTGTATGGATGAGGTGCAGTGTATGGATGGTGTATGGATGGGGCGCACTGTATGGATGGTGTATGGATGGGGCGCACTGTATGGATGGTGTATGCCCTCTGTGCCCTTTGTATGATGGTGAATGCCCTCTGTGCCCTCTATATGATGGTGAATGCCCTCTGAGCCCTCTGTATGATGGTGAATACCACTTGTGCCCTCTGTATGATGGTGAATGCCATCTGTGCCCTCTGTATGATGGTGAATGCCCTCTCTGCCCTTTGTATGATGGTGAATGCCCTCTGTGCCCTCTGTATGATGGTGAATGCCCTCTGTGCCCTCTGTATGATGGTGAATGCCCTCTGTGCCCTCTGTATGATGGTGAATGCCATCTGTACCCTCCGTATGATGGTGAATGCCATCTGTGCCCTCTGTATGATGGTGAATACCACTTGTGCCCTCTGTATGATGGTGAATGCCATCTGTGCCCTCTGTATGATGGTGAATGCCCTCTGTGCCCTTTGTATGATGGTGAATGCCCTCTGTGCCCTTTGTATGATGGGTGAATGCCCTCTGTGCCCTCTGTATGATGGTGAATGCCCTCTGTGCCCTCTGTATGATGGTGAATGCCATCTGTGCCCTCCGTATGATGGTGAATGCCATCTGTGCCCTCCGTATGATGGTGAATGCCATCTGTGCCCTCTGTATGATGGTGAATGCCCTCTGAGCCCTCTGTATGATCGTGAATGCCATCTGTACCCTCTGTATGATGGTGAATGCCCTCTGAGCCCTCTGTATGTTCGTGAATGCCATCTGTACCCTCTGTATGATGGTGAATGCCATCTGTGCCCTCTGTATGATGGTGAATGCCATGTTGAGCTCCTTTCTCTGTACAGCCTTGAGATTCTCTAGTAGCAGGCCCTGTATTTTTAGTCTTACTGATAAGAATGTGGATTAAATAAGCGTTTTTGACCTTTTAGTAATTTAGAGATAAGATTTATTAGATGACCACAAAGTGAAAGTGGGATTCATATAGCAAGACGAACAATTAACCCTTTGTGACAGAATCATAAAAGATTTCTCCCAAAGGTGTAAACAAATTAGCATTTAATCCTCACTTTTCCTATAGTTTACCTCTCTACCACAGCACACACCTTCTAGAGCATTCCGGAAGCTATGTAGTGATGTCTCATTGAATGGGAGAGTGTCGAAATCTTTCAGTTTCAGGGCATTTTCAACATCATCAAATGTGGGCAAGTTTGGAGCATAGGGCGTAGTGCCAGGCCTCCTGTGTAGCCTTTCCATTTTATACTCTGCATCAGCCAGGGGGCAGTATTCATCCGGGAAATTGAAACCACTGCATATGGCCTGTAAAGAAGAGACATATTAGGTAAACATGGCTTCCTAAATTCCACCGCTACTCGCCATACCATCACCCTTATCTCCCCAAGTCTACATGCACTAAATACCAAACGTTGGTTCTTCGCGTCTTCATCTTTGGCTTTACCAAGAGAACAGCTTAGTCTCCTCCAGACCTCATGAGGTGGAACGGAACGCACGTATATGGCAGTACATGCCAGATGGCTTCCAGACACTTCTGAAAGAGGGACCTGCAGCACTCTGGAGATGCAATGGGGACTGATTTACAAACAAGCATCAAACATAGCGTCCTGTCCACTTGCACGCAATGTGACGGTTCATAGGACATTATGTTAATTGACACCCCTTAAGTAAGTGGTGACACCCACTATTTCATAAAAATGATATGCAAAATAGATACATAAAGTTCCGCTGTGTAAAGGCAAGTAAACAGCAGAAAATAATTGCACTTAGAGTGGGATATGCAGACTGTGGAACCTGACTGCGCATGCACTGAACCTTCTGTGGGTCTAGAGAAAGAGTTGGAACGTACACTGGTGGAGCAGAAGTCATCATGTCATCAGATGTGGCTGGTTGGGAATATCACAATGAAAGTGATGGTCACATTGCATATAAGTGGAGAGGATGCTATGTTTGTGAATCCATTGCATCTGCTCGAGAGTGCTTCAGGTTCCTCTTTCATATTCTGACACTATCTGCACAGTCTATTTTGATATTGGCCGTATCCACATTTGTGGGCTCGTTGTGCTGCTCACTTTTTGTCTTTCAGATACTTCTGCTATATATACAGCAACATTGCCCTAGTTTCCTGCTCTACCTGGCCAGGCACGAGGGCCTATGGATCGCTGTAGAAGGCCTTAGACCAAAAGACCTCCACTGTACCGCAATCTCTATGGACCTCCCCCGTGTATTATATCCATCCAGTCCACTGTGTATTATCTTCTCTCTATAGACCTCTAATGTGTAATTTCATCTCTATAGACCTCCACCCTGTATTATCATCATCTCTATAGACCTCCACCCTGTATTATCTCCCCTATAGACCTCCACCAGGTATTGTCTCTATAGACCTCCACCATGCATCATCATCTCTATAGGCCTCCACCTTGTATTATCTCCCCTATAGACCTCCACCTTGTATTATCTCCCCTATAGACCTCCACCAGGTATTGTCTCTATAGACAACCACCATGCATCATCATCTCTATAGACCTCCACCTTGTATTATCTCCCCTATAGACCTCCACCTTGTATTATCTCCCCTATAGACCTCCACCCTGTATTATCTCCCCTATAGACCTCCACCAGGTATTGTCTCTATAGACCTCCAGTGTATTATCATCTCTATAGACCTCCACCATGTATTGTTATCTCTATAGACCTCCACCATGTATTATCATCTCTATGGACCTTCTCTGTGTACTGTTATCTCTATAGACCTCCACCATGTATTATCATCTCTATAGGCCTCCACCTTGTATTATCTCCCCTATAGACCTCCACCTTGTATTATCTCCCCTATAGACCTCCACCAGGTATTGTCTCTATAGACCTCCAGTGTATTATCATCTCTATAGACCACCACCATGCATCATCATCTCTATAGACCTCCACCCTGTATTATCTCCCCTATAGACCTCCACCAGGTATTGTCTCTCCTATAGACCTCCACCAGGTATTGTCTCTATAGACCACCACCATGCATCATCATCTCTATAGACCTCCACCCTGTATTATCTCCCCTATAGACCTCCACCAGGTATTGTCTCTCCTATAGACCTCCACCAGGTATTGTCTCTATAGACCACCACCATGCATCATCATCTCTATAGACCTCCATCATGTATTATCATCTCTACAGACCTCCAGCATGTATTATCATCTCTACAGACCTCCACCATGTATTATCATCTCTACAGACCTCCACCATGTATTATCATCATCTCTATAGACCTCCACCAGGTATTATCATCTCTACAGACCTCCACCATGTATTATCATCTCTACAGACCTCCACCATGTATTATCATCTCTATAGACCTCCACCATGTATTATCATCTCTATGGACCTTCTCTGTGTACTGTCATCTCTATAGACCTCCACCATGTATTATCATCTCTACAGACCTCCACCATGTATTATCATCATCTCTACAGACCTCCACTATGTATTATCATCTCTACAGACCTCCACCATGTATTATCATCTCTATAGACCTCCACCATGTATTATCATCTCTATGGACCTTCTCTGTGTACTGTCATCTCTACAGACCTCCACCATGTATTGTTATCTCTATAGACCTTCACCATGTATTATCATCTCTACAGACCTCCACCATGTATTATCATCTCTACAGACCTCCACCATGTATTATCATCTCTATAGACCTCCACCATGTATTATCATCTCTACAGACCTCCACCATGTATTATCATCTCTACAGACCTTCACCATGTATTATCATCTCTACAGACCTCCACCATGTATTATCATCTCTACAGACCTCCACCATGTATTATCATCTCTATAGACCTTCACCATGTATTATCATCTCTATAGACCTCCACCATGTATTATCTCCCCTATAGACCTCCACCATGTATTATCATCTCTACAGACCTCCACCATGTATTGTTATCTCTATAGACCTCCACCATGTATTGTCTCTATAGACCTCAACCATGTATTATCATCTCTACAGACCTCCACTATGTATTATCATCTCTACAGACCTCCACCATGTATTATCATCTCTATAGACCTCCACCATGTATTATCATCTCTATAGACCTCCACCATGTATTATCATCTCTACAGACCTCCACCATGTATTATCCTCTCTACAGACCTCCACCATGTATTATCCTCTCTACAGACCTCCACCATGTATTATCATCTCTACAGACCTCCACCATGTATTATCATCTCTATAGACCTTCACCATGTATTATCATCTCTACAGACCACCATGTATTATCATCTCTATAGACCACCACCATGTATTATCATCTCTATAGACCACCACCATGTATTATCACCTCTATAGACCTCCACCATGTATTATCATCTCTACAGACCTCCACCATGTATTATCATCTCTACAGACCTCCACCATGTATTATCATCTCTACAGACCTCCACCATGTATTATCATCTCTACAGACCTCCACCATGTATTATCATCTCTACAGACCTCCACCATGTATTATCATCTCTACAGACCTCCACTATGTATTATCATCTCTATAGACCTCCACCATGTATTATCATCTCTACAGACCTCCACCATGTATTGTTATCTCTATAGACCTCCACCATGTATTGTCTCTATAGACCTCAACCATGTATTATCATCTCTACAGACCTCCACTATGTATTATCATCTCTACAGACCTCCACCATGTATTATCATCTCTACAGACCTCCACCATGTATTATCATCTCTATAGACCTCCACCATGTATTATCATCTCTACAGACCACCATGTATTATCATCATCTCTATAGACCACCACCATGTATTATCATCTCTACAGACCTCCACCATGTATTATCATCATCTCTATAGACCACCACCATGTATTATCATCATCTCTATAGACCTCCACCATGTATTATCATCTCTATAGACCTTCACCATGTATTATCATCTCTACAGACCACCATGTATTATTGACAATGGAGATCTCCATTTTTTTTCCAAACAATACTCATAGGATATCTGGAGTTCAAAATCGATGTTCTATCCTCAGGTTAGTTCATCGATATGCTTAAGGTCCTACACTCCCCCATTATTTGCTGTTTGAATAGGCAGGGTTGTTGATCATCCCAGAAAACCCCTTTAACCCTGATATGTTACAGTTGTGACTTTTTATGTGCATTATGAGCCTTGCAGAGCTCTAGTGACATGCCTATCATCACCACTGTTTTCACCCAGTTCTTACACTTAGATTTTCAAACACTGAGGTCCTTTTCTTTGCACACTGTGTTCTATGGAGTGGCCTCCAGAATCTTTCACCGAGCTGAATTTATGCTGTCCCCTCTATCTCAAACTATTTTTGGTCACTTTTTTACTTCCTTTCTAAACCTGAATACTCTCCACCTTGCTATATATTCTTAGTTTATCTCTTCACACGCTATAATGATTCTTCCCTTTCTTATCTGCATCCTCAACACAGTGACCACCATCACTATTTCTGATATAGGGTAATTTTAAGATTTATCTAGAACTTTAGTTAAATTTATTGAATGGACTGTAGTGATACCTTCCAAAAAGAAAAGTGGGAGTAGGGATTAAGCACTCCATGGGCATCATTAGTACCCATGAGTTCATCAGTACAAATTGAACAGTTCTTCTCCCCTCGCCAGTCATAATAGGGAAGAGCGAAATCTTCATCTCCGGTCATGAGCTGCATCTGTCTCTCCAAGAACAGAAGGCCTAGGCGATGCCATCCGGGAAATGCAGGGCCTTGGTGAGCAAAGTTCTTATTAGGGATGAATGTGCTATTTATCATGATAGTCTTCATGGAGTAATAATGCAACCAAGCAAAGATATCATAGAGAGACGCGTCTACAAAGCGGTAAGTCTCACGATGGTGTCGGTCTCCTGTGCTCAGCACAACAAAATCTTGACTCTTCGTGGTCTTGGCCAAGGCCAAGTAACTGAAAAATCTTTTCTGTTCTAGGGGTGACAGCTCATGGATCTCTCTCCTTATGATGATCTTCTTTCTCTCACACTTCTCACCGTGGTGGCCAAATCTGCAGTCACCACAATCATAACCACTATAGTTCCCAAAGCACTCACAAGTGTTCTCGTAATAGTGTCTTGGCCAGTCTAGTCGATCGTCATTATACTGGGGGATTGATTCTTTGGCTGTCCAGCTTCGGCATCTCCCACGACCTGACAGGGAACCACATGGGCTTTTATCTTTCCAAAGTGGACAACAAGTCTTGGTGCGAAAAGCAGCTTCAGATGTGCAGACTCTGGGGAACTGACTCTCCACGAAGCAAAGGCAAAAAGTCAGGAAGATGATGATGTGAAGCATGATTTTTAAAGTTGTTCGGCACCTGATGATAGAAAAATGTAAAGCAGCGTTACTCCCTTAAAGATGAACCCATTTACCTGAATGTACTAGTTAAAGGGGCGGACATCAGACAGATCTGATAGTACTCGGTTTATAAATAGTAAAATGATAAATATACCCCTTCTTTGTCATCGGGTCTGATTTCTACAGATGTATTTTTCTAAGTAAACAGCTGAAAGGCAGGCCCTGTGCATAGAAGGCAGGAACACTACCAGGGGCACTACTACCAGTGACCACAGGGGGCACTACTATCATTGAGGGAGTCACACAGAGACTTATATAGAAAGAGATCTAGAGATCTACAGGAAGACATCACTAGTAAAGGGCTACAGTATTCGCCAAACTCAAAGTTACAGATGGACACGGCCTTTTTCACACACATAACCCTGCCTACTTCACCCATAATCCCGCCCACAATCCCACCCAAGCCACGCCCCAAAATTAGCCCATTCAAATCCCCTTTTATTCATTTAGATCCAATAAAATGTCAGTAATTTAATTAAATTTAATATGTTTAAAAATAAAATAAAATGATATTAAGCTCTTACTAAGCATTATAAAAACCATTATATATATTGTCAATGTCTAATTGATCCTTCGATCTTGATAAAACTAAAAGACCTTCGATGATGTCACCGAAACGCCCCATTTTCCACCCATAACCCAGCCCACTCCGCCCACAACCTCTCCCAGCATGATGTCATTGCAGGTCCTAAAAGTTAACTGTTGCAATCCCTTTGCTAAAGGACCTGCGATCTGTGAAACTTGCGTTAAATATATACGAACGTGTTTAATAAATCGAAGGCTGTCGTGATTTAAGCAAAGTGTTTGATCGCCGCATCTAACGCAGATACGTAGCATTTATAAATATTAACAATAGCTGATTGCAGCAACCAACTTTCCCGGGTGCTGATAACACGTTGAAGACATGTTCGGGCACGTCCTAGGACGTACCGCCAGTAATTCAGATGTCCTAAGACGTTATTTAGGAGCGCCAGCCGCAGCGCCCAATTTTAAAAAAAATAATAAGAATAAAAGGGGATTTAAATGGGCAGTATTTTAGGAGTGGCTTGGATGGGATTGTGGGCGGAGTATGGGCAGGAAATGGGCGTGTCCACTTGTCACTTTGACGAATACTGTAACCCTTTACTACTGACATCTTTTTTCAGAAACAGAGAATGGTTTGGATGTGGATTTGAACAGTGAATAATGTATGGGTCTAAAAGAGTTAGGGCTCACGCACATGAACATATTTTTTTTCCGTGTCCATTCCTTTTTCTGGCAGCCCATATGCGGAACCATTAACTTCAATGGTGCCTTATGCGTGCACAGTATGCGTGGACAGGATGTTCCATGTATTCTAGTTTTTTATGTATTTCTATGGGGGCCTCAATGTCAGTGTCATAGAAAGAATAAAGAAGTAACTGACTTCCTGTCCTGTGTCAGTTGGAGAGTCAGAGTGTTGGTCACATGACACAGCTGAGGATCAGAATGGAGGTTATAACGAAAAAATACAGTTTGTCAAGAATCACTACAGATTACATCATATACCTAACGGGTCACAGAAAAATATTTTTTGTTGCAGAGCTTCTTTAAGGGGGTTAACAATAGCTAAAGTAAAAAAATTAAAATGTTTAAATGTAAAATAGAAATAAAATTCCAATTCCACCCTAATTGAAATAATTAAAAACAAACATCATTGGTTTTGCTGCATCTGAAAATGGTCAAACTACTGGATGTAAAATATTTATCCTGCACGACCAGAGGCATAATGGGAAAAAAAATATCAGAAATCGATTCTTATTAGCCACTTCACTTCCCAAAAACGAAAGTGAATAAAAAATCATCAAAAAGTCATTCATACCCCAAAATGTGATTAACCCCTTAGTGACCAGCCTGTTTTGGGCCCTACTGACCAAGCGTTCTTCTTCCTTTTTTCATCCAAGTGCTATAACTTTTTAATTTTTCCATCTATGTAGCTTTATGAGCGCTTGTTTTTTCCGGGACAAGTTGTAGTTTTTAATGGCGCCGTTTTGGGGTACACATAAGTTTCACCCAAAGATACACCTCTATGCAATTCAGTATATTTGTGCAAAGATATAAAGTTACACCTCAAAAATTAACTCAATTCCAAATGTGGACTAGGTATAATAAAACATAACTTTTACTTCAAATAATTTCTAAAAGCATATGGTGGCAGTGAACGAATGACAGACATACATACATATACATAAACTACCACCCTCTGGGGCCGCAAAGGGTAAGTGTAGTATGAGTGGATCTCACCCCATCCTGTAGTCATGCGGCCAACGAACACTGGGTGGTGTCAGGGCCCCAGTTGGAAACACTAGTGATCAGAGGTGTTTGTGGTTATGGCTAGTGTTGAGCGAACAGTTCGAGCATAGTTCGGGTTCGTACCGAATTTTGGGGTGTTCGTGACACGGACCCGAACTCGAACATTTTCGTAAAAGTTCGGGTTCGGGTTTGTTGTTCGGCGATTACTTCCCGCTTTCTGAAGGGCTGCACAGCAGCTAATCAGCTAGCGTTTTACTTCTTGCTCTAAGAGCCCATCACAGCCATGCCTACTAATGGCATGGCTGTGATTGGCCAATGCAGCATGTGACCCAGCCTCTATTTAAGCTGGAGTCACGTAGCGCCGCACGTCACACTGCTCTGATTAGTGTAGGGAGAGGACGCAGCTTCTGTCAGGGCGAGATTAGGCAGGGAAAAGTCAGCAACAGCACCTATTGAACGGATCAATGAACGGATCGATCTACAGCTGTGAATGATTCAACTTCTGCTAGTTAATTGCTCACTGGTTAAACTGAAATTCACTTAAATACCAATCCCCTGAATCTGGTGTTCCAGCTGTGGCTAGCCAAGTGTAATACTGTCTGCTGTCTGGCAAAGAATATATATTTTTTTCTGGGGTGAAATTTAATTGGTGACTGGATAATTTCCTAGTGTCCGTCAAAGGATAGATTTTGTTCTGTGGTGAAATACAGCTCCAAAAATAAAAATACAATAAATCTGGTGTTCCAGTTGTTGCAGGCCTAATTTAAATCTGTCCGTAAAAGGATACCTTTCATCCAGGGCCTAAATACTAGCCCTAAAAGAGATATTCCCTAAATCAGTGGTTACTGCTGCGCCTGGATTAGTGTAATACGCTACATAAATAAATAGGCAGATAGTGGTAGGTGCCTGTAAAAAGGCCTGGATTTGAAATCAATACATTGGGCCAAATATTTTATTCCTTATTGTGGTGCTTGGTGAACGGTAACAATGAGGAAAACATCTAGTAAGGGACGCGGACGCGATCGTGGTGGTGTTAGTGGACCCTCTGGTGCTGGGAGAGGACGTGGCCATTCTGCCCCAGCCACACGTCCTAGTGAACCAACTACCTCAGGTTCCAGTACCCGCCAGAATTTACAGCGATATTTGGTGGGGCCCAATACCGTTCTAAGGATGGTAAGGCCTGAGCAGGTACAGGCGCTAGTCAATTGGGTGGCCGACAGTGGATCCAGCACGTTCACCACATTATCTCCCACCCAGTCTTCTGCAGAAAGCGCACAGGTGGCGCCTGAAAACCAAGCCCATCAGTCTGTCACATCACCCCCATGCATATCAGGGAAACTGTCTGAGCCTCAAGTTATGCAGCAGTCTCTTATGCTGTTTGAAGACTCTGCTGGCAGGGTTTCCCAAGGGAATCCACCTAGCCCTTCCCCAGCGGTGGAAGACATAGAATGCACTGATGCCCAACCACTGATGTTTGCTGATGAGGACATGGGAATACCACCTCATCGGAGTCCGCACGTCTCTGATGATGACGAAACACAGGTGCCAACTGCTGCGTCTTTCTGCAGTGTGCAGACCGAACAGGAGGTCAAGGAGGAAGACTGTGTGGAAGACGATGCAGGGGACGATGAGGTCCTAGACCCCACATGGAATGAAGGTCGTGCCACTGACTTTCATAGTTCAGAGGAAGAGGCAGTGGTGAGACCGAGCCAACAGCGTAGCAAAAGAGAGAGCAGGGGGCAAAAGCAGAACAGCCGCTGCCAAGAGAGTTCGCCTGCTACTGGCCACCACCACCAGGGACCGAGCACCCCAAAGGCAGCCTCAAGGAGTTCTCTGGCATGGCACTTCTTTAAACAATGTGCTGACGACAAGACCCGAGTGGTTTGCACGCTGTGCCATCAGATCCTGAAGCGAGGCATTAACGTTCTGAACCTTAGCACAACCTGCATGACCAGGCATCTACATGCAAAGCATGAACTGCAGTGGAGTAAACACCTTAAAAGCAAGGAACTCACTCAGGCTCCCCCTGCTCCCTCTTCTGCTGCTGCCTCAGCCTCTTCCTCCGCCTCGGGAGGAACGTTGTCACCTGCCGCCCACCAAACAGAGGATGTGGCACCGACACCACCACTTGCGTCACCAAGCATCTCCACCTTGTCACACGGCAGCGTTCAGCTCTCCATCTCACAAACCTTGGAGAGAAAGCGTAAATTCCCACCTAGCCACCCTCGAGCCCTGGGCCGGAATGCCAGCATTTCTAAACTACTGGCCTTTGAAATGCTGTCATTCAGGCTGGTGGACACAGACAGCTTCAAACAGCTGATGGCCATGGCTGTCCCACAGTATGTGGTTCCCAGCCGCCACTACTTCTCCAAGACAGCCGTGCCTTCCCTGCACATGCAAGTGTCCGATAAAATCAAGTGTGCACTGCGCAACGCCATCTGTGGCGAGGTCCACCTAACCACAGATACGTGGACCAGTAAGCACGGCCAGGGACGCTATATCTCCTAACTGCACACTGGGTAAATGTAGTGGCGGCTGGGCCCCAGGCGGAGAGTTCCTTGGCGCACGTCCTTCCGCCGCCAAGGATCGCAGGGCATCATTCTTTGCCTCCTGTAGCCTCCTCCTCCTACTCGGCTTCCTCCTCCTCTGCTTCCACCAGCTCATCCAGTCAGCCACACACCTTCACCACCAACTTCAGCACAGCCCGGGGTAAACGTCAGCAGGCCATTCTGAAACTCATATGTTTGGGGACAGGCCCCACACCGCACAGGAGTTGTGGCGGGGTATTGAACAACAGACCGACGAGTGGTTTCTGCCGGTGGGCCTCAAGCCCGGCCTGGTGGTGTGCGATAATGGGCGAAATCTCATCGCAGCTCTGGGACTAGCCGGTTTGACGCACATCCCTTGCCTGGCGCATGTGCTGAATTTGGTGGTGCAGAAGTTCATTCACAACTACCCCGACATGTCAGAGCTGCTGCATAAAGTGCGGGCCCTCTGTGCGCGCTTCCGGCGTTCACATCCTGCCGCTGCTCGCCTGTCTGCGCTACAGCGGAACTTCGGGCTTCCCGCTCACCGCCTCATATGCGACGTGCCCACCAGGTGGAACTCCACCTTACATATGCTGGAGAGACTGTGCGAGCAGCAGCAGGCCATAGTGGAGTTTCAGCTGCAGCACACAGGCATCAGTCGCACTGCGGAACAGCACCACTTCACCACCAATGATTGGGCCTCCATGCGAGACCTGTGTGCCCTGTTGCGCTGTTTCGAGTACTCCACCAACATGGCCAGTGGCGATGACACCGTTATCAGCGTTACAATACCACTTCTATGTCTCCTTGAGAAAACGCTTAGGGCGATGATGGAAGAGGAGGTGGCCCAGGAGGAGGATGAGGGGTCATTTTTAGCACTTTCAGGCCAGTCTGTTAGAAGGGCCTCAGAGGGAGGTTTTTTGCAACAGCAGAGACCAGGTACAAATGTGGCCAGCCAGGGCCCACTACTGGAGGACGAGGAGGATGAGGAGGAGGTGGAGGAGGATGAGGATGAAGCAGGTTCACAGCGGGGTGGCACCCGACACAGCTCAGGCCCATCACTGGTGCGTGGCTGGGGGATACGGAGGACAATGACAATACGCCTCCCACAGAGGACAGCTTGTCCTTACCTCTGGGGAGCCTGGCACACATGAGCGACTACATGCTGCAGTGCCTGCGCAATGACAGCAGAGTTGCCCACATTTTAACGTGTGCGGACTACTGGGTGGCCACCCTGCTGGATCCCCGGTACAAAGACAATGTGCCCACTTTACTTCCTGCACTGGAGCGTGATAGGAAGATGCGCGAGTACAAGCGCACGCTGGTAGACGCGTTCCTGAGAGCATTCCCAAATGTCACAGGGGAACAGGTGGAAGCCCAAGGCGAAGGCAGAGGAGGAGCAAGAGGTCGCCAACGCAGCAGTGTCACGGCCAGCTCCTCTGAGGGCAGGGTTAGCATGGCAGAAATGTGGAAAAGTTTTGTCTCCACGCCAAAATGATCCCAGTGAAATCTACCCTCCAAAAACCATATTGCGTTAATTCCCTTCTGTGCTCCTGCCGTGTGCCCGTACAGCAGTTTACCACCACATATGGGGTGTTTCTGTAAACTACAGAATCAGGGCAATAAATATTAAGTTTTGTTTGGCTGTTAACCCTTGCGTTGTTAGTGTAAAAAAAAATGATTAAAATGGAAAATTTGCTAAAAAAGTGAAATTCTGAAATGTCATTTTTCATTAATTCTTGTGGAACACCTAAAGGGTTAACAAAGTTTGTAATATCAGTTTTGAATACCTTGAGGGGTGCAGTTTCTACAATGGGGTCATTTATGGGGGGTTTCCACTATGTAAGCCTCGCTAAGTGACTTCAGACCTGAACTAGTCCTTAAAAAGTGGGTTTTGGAAATTTTCTTAAAAATTTAAGATTTGCTTCTAAACTTCTAAGAATTGTAACGTCCCAAAAAGAAAATGTAATTTACAAAATGATCCAAACATGAAGTAGACACATGAGGAATGTAAAGTAATAGTTATTTTAGGAGGTATGACTATCTGGTTTAAAAGCAGAGAAATAAAAATTTAGAAAATTGCGAATTTTTCATTTTTTTTTATAAATTTGGTATTTTTTATAAATAAAAATGAAATATTTTGACTCTATTTTACCAGTGTCATGAAGTACAATATGTGACAAGAAAACAATCTCAGAATGGCCTGGATAAGTAAGAGCTTTTAAAGTTGTCACCACATAAAGGCCTCTTTCACACATGTTTGACGCCCGGATAAGAGGCGGGTGCGTTGCGGGAATATGCGCGATTTTTCCGCGCGGGTGCAAACGTTTGTAATGCGTTTTGCACGTGCGTGAGAAAAATCGCCATGTTTGGTACCCAACCCGAAGCCGGACTTCATCACTGAAGTCCGGTTTCGGGTCTTCTGGAGAATTGATTATTTTCCCTTATAACATGGCTATAAGGGGAAATAATAGCATTCTTAATAATGAATGGGAAGGGGTTAAAATAATAAAAGTTGACTTACCTTAGCCACTTGATCGCGTAGTTGCGATCTCTCCTCTCTTTCCCAGCATCAGCTAACAACTAAAGGACCTGTGATGACGTCACATCACCAGGGTAAGATGGACCATGTGATTGGACCATGTGATGTGACGTCATCACAGGTCCTTTAGTTGTTAGCTGATGCAGGGAAAGAGAGGAGAGATCGCAACTACGCGATCAAGTGGCTAAGGTAAGTTAACTTTTAATATTTTTAACCCCTTCCTCTTCATTTTACTATGCATTCTTTATTAAGAATGCTATTATTTCCCCTTATAACCATGTTATAAGGGAAAATAATAAAGATCTGGTCCCGTTGCGAAGCAACCATGCGGGAAAATCGCACTGCATCTGCACTTGCTTGCGGATGATTGCGATTTTTCCGCAGCCCCATTCACTTCTATGGGGCCTGCGTTGCGTGAAAAACGCACAATATAGAGCATGCTGCGATTTTCACGCAACGCAGAAGTGATGCGTGAAAATCACCGCTCATGTGCACAGCCCCATAGAAATGAATGGGTCCGGATTCAGTGCGGGTGCAATGCGTCCTCCTCACTCATTGCACCCGCGCGGAAAACTCGCCCGTGTGAAAGGGGCCAAAGTGACTCATGTCAGATTTGCAAAAAAAATGGCCTGGTCAGGAAGGGGTTAATAACATATAAACAGCTTTACATGTATTGAAAGCTTGAAATGGCGGGAGTCATTTGTGCGAATGGAAGGGGGCGAAAAGACATATACGAATTTTCGCAAAACATGCAGCGTACTGGAGTCTGACACGACCTGTTAACGCTTGGTAGGTAAGGGAATATAAACCGCGAATAGATTAATGCGAATATTCAAGTGAAGAACATTCGCAGGACATTTTAACCCATTAAGTCTTTACTCTGACAGGAATAGTGGAAATTGTTATAAAAGCAATTGAGATTGGGGGAATTATGTCTGAATCTTTCATTTTCAATACAGTTTCCTATCACTATCCATCTTAAGAGCGAATCTTCATAATTGTGAATATGGGGTCATATATTCAACATATTCGCAAAATCTCGAAATCACAATATTCAAGATCCAAACTAGCCCCACGAATACTCGCGCCCAACACCAGTGGCGAGTGGTGCCGTGGGAACGACAACAGAGTACTCTCAAGGCCTTGGTCTGTTACTGCCGCCAGTAATTGCTGATAGACACGAACCGGGCCCCTGACTGGAAAGTCGGAAAGAAAATGATTATATTGTGGGCCGAGAAAGCATCAGAAAAACCAAATAGTTGAAAACCGCCGTGGCCTGAGCGACGTGTCCGGTTTGACGTTGTGATACCGCAAACTGATGAGGCGTGACTTACCCAACACTCTGAACCTAAAACAACCTCTGAAGAAACATCGAGGAGCGAGTTTGTAAGCTAATAAAGTTTTATTTTTATTTATTTTGATTTTTTGTTGTTGGTTTTTTTTTTTCGTCCTACAACCCGAGCAAAAGATGTAATTGACCGCACCAACGGAGAATGGCGAGCTGTGACAGGACCTGAACAGCAAAGATTGCATCCAATGAGCAAAAGACGTAAGAACACACCAACGGAGAATGGCGAGCTGTGACAGGACCTGAACAGCAAAGATTGCATCCAATGAGCAAAAGACGTAAGAACACACCAACGGAGAATGGCGAGCTGTGACAGGACCTGAACAGCAAAGATTGCATCCAATGAGCAAAAGACGTAAGAGCACACCAACGGAGAATGGAGAGCTGTGACAGGACCTGAACAGCAAAGATTACATGCAATGAGCAAAAGACGTAAGAGCGCACCAACGGAGAATGGCGAGCTGTGACAGGACCTGAACAGCAAAGATTACATGCAATGAGCAAAAGACATAAGAGCACACCAACAGAGAATGGCGAGCTGTGACAGGACCTGAACAGCAAAGATTACATGCAATGAGCAAAAGACGTAAGAGCACACCAACAGAGAATGGCGAGCTGTGACAGGACCTGAACAGCAAAGATTACATGCAATGAGCAAAAGACGTAAGAGCACACCAACAGAGAATGGCGAGCTGTGACAGGACCTGAACAGCAAAGATTGCATCCAATGAGCAAAAGACGTAAGAGCACACCAACGGAGAATGGAGAGCTGTGACAGGACCTGAACAGCAAAGATTACATGCAATGAGCAAAAGACGTAAGAGCACACCAATGGAGAATGGCGAGCTGTGACAGGACCTGAACAGCAAAGATTACATGCAATGAGCAAAAGACGTAAGAGCGCACCAACGGAGAATGGCGAGCTGTGACAGGACCTGCAATGATGACCCTGGCTGTGGTAGTATGTGGACACTGACACGAGGCATGCAGGCATCAGAATACCAACGAAAGGGTTGAAACCGCCGAGGCCTGAGTGACGGGTCAGGTCTGAATATGTGACACCACAAACTGATGAAAATGTGACCTACTCAACATTCTTCTGAACCTATAACAACCTAAATAAAACGTCAAGCAGCAAAGCCCACAACCTAATGGGAAATCCACCTGGAATGTGACTTTTTTTCCCCTACTACCTTAGCAAAAGATGTAATTGACCACACCAACGGAGAACTGAAAAGCAGAAATGGCGTGCAATGACGATCCTGGCCGCGGTAGTATGTGGACACTGACATGAGGCATGCAGTAATATAAACCACCTGCAACACACCGCGCTGCTATAGGTGAGTACATACAAACGTTGCCACCATCAGGACGTTCGCCCGTAGAGATGTGAGTGTATATGCTGTTAAAACAATCTAAACTCAGTTCTTGACAAACGCAACGCTCATATCTATTTTGAACATAAATATTGCAATAAAACGAGGCAAAATAACAAAATAAAAGGTCCTCTTGGATCTCTGCAATTACCTTTGTAGCCAGCAGCTCCCCCAGTGTCCAGCTAAGGGTACTTTCACACTGGCGTTTTGGATCCGCTTGTGAGATCCGTTTCAGGTCTCAACGGATCGGTTTTGCCCCAATGCATTCTGAATGGATAAGGATCCGTTCAGAATGCATCAGTTTGGCTCCGTTCAGTCTCCATTCCGCTCTGGAGGCTGCTTGCAGCGTTTTGGTGTCCGTCTGATCGAACTGAGCCAAACGGATCCGTCCTGACATACAATGTAAGTCCATGGGGACGGATCCATTTTCAATGACACAATATGACACAACAGAAAACGGATCCTTCCCCAATTGACTTTCAATGGTGTTCAAGATGGATCCGTTTTGCCTATGTTTATGATAATACAAACGGATCCGTTCTGAACGGACGCATGCGGATGTATTATCAGTGCGGATCTGTCTGTGCAGATACATGACGGATCCGTGTGTATACCGCAAGACCGCCGGGACGCCGTGTGTATACCGCAAGACCGCCGGGACGCCGTGTGTATACCGCAAGACCGATGGGATGCCGAGTTTATACCGCAAGACCGCGGGGATGGCGTGTGTATACCGCAAGACCGCCAGGACGCCGTGTGTATACTGAAAGACCACCGGGATGCCGAGTGTATACTGCAAGACCGCCAGGACGCTGTGTGTAAGACCGCTGGGACGCCGTGTGTTTACCGCAAGACCACTGGGACGCTGTGTGTACACCGAAATACCGCCAGGATGCCGTGTGTATACTGCAAGACCGCCGGGATGCCGTGTGTAAGACAGCTGGGACACCGTGTGTATACTGCAAGACCACCAGGACGCCGTGTGTATACCGCAAGACCCCCGGGATAGCGTGAGTATACCGCAAGACCGCCGGGATGCCGTGTGTATACTTCAAGACCGCCGGGACGTCGTGTTGTGTATACTGCAAGACCGCCATGACTCTGTGTGTATACTGCAAGACCGCTGAGACACCGTGTGTATACCGCAATACTGCCGTGGCGCCGTGTATATACTAGAAGACCGCCGGGACGCGGTGTGTATACTGCAAGACCGCGGGACACTGTGTGTATACCGCAAGACCGCCGGAATGCAGTGTGTATATCGCAAGACCTCCGGGATGCCGTGTGTATACCGCAAGACGGGACGCCGAGCTGGTCAGGCTGAATAAAGTTGAAAAACGAACAGCGGAGCAGCGGCATCTGTGGGGGTAACGTAGTACAACAAATTGTTTCCTGATATATGCCTTATGTTCAAGCGCATGCTTTTCTATTCCACAGGAATTCTCTGCCTTTGATCCAGATCGAAACATTTACTAAGCATTAGTAAGTGCCTTATATTTACTTTCTCTACTTGATAAATGGCACTTAAGCGAGAGGACCCCTTTAGGACCATTGTGTACATAGATTGGCGGTAATGTAATTGAGTGTCTCAGGACCCCTTTTTTCATGATCAGTGGGTGTTCCAGCAGTCAGACCCCAGCAATCTGATATTTATCACCTGTCCTGTAGATAGACCATAGGTCATTATGTTAGGACAACCCAATTAATTATACTGTTGATTATGTGCATTCTGAGGAGGTTAAGATTTGATACATTTCATGCCAGACATTTATGCTTATTGGGGTTAAAGGGGTCCTCTCACTTCAGTAAAGGGCATTTATCATGTAGAGAACGTTAATACAAGGCACTTACTAATATATTGTTATTATCCATATTGCCTCATTTCCATCACATTATACACAGTGCAGCGGATACCGTGCTTACACACTATAGGGAAAGGCTGGAAGTGCGCACAGGCCAACATATTTACCTATAGTGTGCAAGCGCAGCCACCACTACTGGATTGTAGAGTGGTCAAAACCATGGATACGTGCTGTGTATAAAGTCATGGAAAAGAGCCAATATGGAGAATCACAATACATTAGTAAGTGCCTGGTATTAACTTTCTCTACATAATACATGCCATTTGTTTAAGTGAGGCATCCCCTTTAAGTGTGCCACACTTAATAGGTGTTCTGCCCAGCAGGGTCAGGGAAAATGATTACAGATCACGTCTGCCTCAGTTTAGGCATTTCTGTAGTTATTAATGTGGTTATAGCACCATTTAGCAGTGTTAAATTGTATTACACTTTGTTTTTCTTGTTACAAAGACTGCTGCATTGTGTGAGAGAAAAGCATCCTGGGAAAGAGAAGTGTCTAGTCCCAGTCTCCAGGACACATCAGAAGAGCAGTCCTTCTGCATATGCCCTTCTTAAACTCCACCATCCTTGTAAAAGTGTATCTGGTGAGAGATCTATCTTTGTTTCAGGGACATAATGTGTAGAACAGCTGTTCAGCTAGTTATCATTGTTACTCAGGGAAGTTGTTATAACTGTTAGATGTTAGACATGTAGTCCTATGTTAGGCAGCCATTTTACCATGTACTTCAGTGTTATGCAAATGTTATAGTACATGCTATGCTATGCTTTATAATTATACATGATATTTGTATTCTTATAGTTTTACCAGATATTCCTGTTTTACCAATCAATCAAATGTTTTACCAATAAACAAGTTAGACTTTAAAGAACAGTCCTCTTATTTGGAAGACAGTAATGGTTTATGCTGAATGTCAGACTACACACTGTGTGAACGTGTAAGAAGACAGAACAGTAAAACAGATGCTAGTCACCAGCGATAGTGGATCTGACTATACGGAGCCGCCATCACACACGCGGTCCTGCATACAAGGTTGTGGCGGCTGCCATACAGTCACAAGAAATGATAGTGCAAGCCCCAGCAAGTGCAGCACGATCCAGACCAAGCTGAAGTCTGTTCCTACCTAGACTGAGCCACACAGAGACATTAAGCAGCCAACAAAAGGCACACAATGTCCACTAGCCAGGCATCATCATACAGGACCAGGTCACAAGCAAGCTGTTCTAGCAAGTCCTCAATAAAAAAAAAAGGCTGCTCTCGCCCATGCAGAAGCTGAGGCTGCAAAAGTAAGGTCTTCCTTTGTTGTACAACAGATGCAACTAAAGCTAAGGCAAGCAGAGCAAGAAACAGAAAGAACATGCATGTAAGCGTCAATGGAAACAGAGAGAGTACACCTGCAAGAGTCAATAGAAATAGAGAGAGCGTCACAGAAAGAAGATAGTACTCCGTCGAGCATCACTGGAAGAAGAGGGAGTACACCAGGAGGAAGAGAGAGTTCCCCGTCAAGCGTCACTGGGAGAAGAGGGAGTACACCAGGAGGAAGAGAGAGTTCTCCGTCAAGCGTCACTGGGAGAAGAGGGAGTACACCAGGAGGAAGAGAGAGTATGCCATCAAGCATCACTGGAAGAAGAGGGAGTACACCAGGAGGAAGAGAGAGTACGCCGTCAAGCGTCAATGGAAAAGGAGAGAGTACTCCATCAGACAAGTGTCACTGGAAAAACTAGCCACAGTAGCCAAAGCAGAGTTCCTAGAAGCCTTAGAGTTCCCCGAATCCGAGAAACACAGCCAAGTACCTGGGTCAGACCTAGATGAACAAGATCCAAAACAGAGTGTCTCACAATACGTCCATCAGCATTCCAAGACAGATGATGACTATGATCCAAGTACTGTATATCAGCCCGCTTATACAGAGTGCCAAAGATCCTACCTTGAACCACAGTACCTCATGCAGGATGGTATACGACAAAACGATGCTGACCAGAACTATCGCCCTACAGAAAAGAAGCTACAACCTTCGCTTCGACTTAAAGGGACAACCTTTGAGTCAGAACGGTATTATACAGACTTTCCTAAGCCAGACACCCCTAAAGGTATGGTGATACACCACACACGCAGCATAACAACAGCACACCGGGTAGTATTGGCGCTAACCAGGCTGCCATGGACTTCGCTAAGTTCTTTGCTAAACGGGAGCTGGTTACCAAAGGACTTATAAAGTTCACAGATCATCCCAAGAACTACGGGGCATGGCGAGCCTCCTTCCAGAAAGCCATAAGAGACTTAGATCTTTCCTATAGTGAGGAGTTAGATCACGCCAAAAGAATCAGATACATTAACATAAAGTATCCGGGCAAAGGCCTAAATATGGTGTGGGAAAGACCTGATGAGTGTTATGGGTCAATAGAAGCTATAGAAAATGCTTTATATAATAGAATTGATAATTTTCCCAAAATAGTAGGTAGGGTAGGGAACTCAGTGACTTATTGATAGAGGTACCAATTGCTCAGGCAGAAGGAGATCTGCCAGGGCTAGCATTCCTGGAAACCACCAGAGGCGTCAATCCAAAAACTCTCTTATAATCTACAGGAGAAGTGGGTCACACATGGTTCCCATTATAAACAGTTTCATAATGTACCATTCCCACCCTTCGTGGTGTTTGTAGACTTTGTCGCTGAACAGGCGAGGATTAGAAATGATCCCAGTTTTCACTTTACATTGTTATGTCCCACTACCCCTGGTGTCAAGACTCATAAAACACCAGTGGCAGTCCACAAAACTAACGTTGTCTCCACAGGTTCTCCTTACAGGCCATCTAAGTCTTCTCAAGAAGAGAACAAATACAAAGATCTTACCAAAGAATGCCCCATGCACAAGAAACCACATCCTCTACTAAAATGCAGAGCCTTCAGGGAGAAGTCTTTAGAGGACCGCAAAGAATTCCTCAAAGAAAACAACATCTGCTTCAGGTGCTGCACTACAACATCACACCTTGCCAGGAACTATAAGGTCAGTGTGACATGCACAGAATGCAGTAACACAGAACACAACACCTTTACACCCAGGACTACCCTCTTAGGTATTACCCCAAGCAGTAGAGCATGATGGAAAGCAGATAAACACCTACATAGATACCCAAGTTGTCACTTCTCACTGTACAGAGATCAGAAAAGGACTCACAGGAGGTAAGTCCCGCTCAAAAATCTGCCTTGTCAGAGATTATCTAGTCGACCACCGAGATAAGGTGATCAAGGTATATGCAATCTTAGATGATCAAAGCAACCGGTCTTTATCTAAATCCACCTTCTTTGACACCTTCAGCATCATAGGGCCTGTTTCTTCCTACTCCTTAAGGACATGTGGAGGTACCGTTGAGACCCCAGGGAGAAAAGCAACTGGGTACAAGGTGGAGTCCATAAATAGTCAGACCTGCTTGTCCCTGCCAACCATACTGGAGTGCAATCACATACCTGACAACCATTCTGAGATATCTACACCAGAGGTAGCAACATACCACCCCCACCTGAGGCATATAGCTCATCTGATACCAGAACTGAACCCAGAAGCCCCAATAGTCTTGCTCTTTGGAAGAGACATACTACGAGTTCATAAGGCTAGAGGACAAATTAACGCTCCATACACCCAGAGACTTGACCTAGGATGGGTCTTCATTGGTGAAATCTGTCTAGGAGGAGCACACAAGCCGACCTCAGTCAACAGTATGCTCACCAACACACTTGAGAATGGATATCCTTCCCTATTCCAGCCATGTCACAGCAGTTTCCTGATAAAAGAATTGCCACACAGCGCTCCCGTGCCTTGTCCTTTCGCAGATCCCTCCTGTGAAGACCACGCCTGTAATGTTGAGCAAGATCACTTAGGGTGCACAGTTTTCCACCGGACAAGAGAAGACAACAGGGTTGCAATGTCCATAGGAGACAGGATGTTCTTGGATATTCAAGGAATAGTAAAAGACAAGTCAAAAAGCTGGGTCGAAGCTATATCGTTTAAACCCCAGAGACAATGCTTACCTAACAACAAAGAACTTGTCTACAGATGATTTATCTCCCTCAAACACAAACTTCAGAGGACACCAGAGACGAGAGAAAATTCCTTTACCTTCATGGAAAGAATATTCTAGAACAACCATGTAGAAATGGCACCCATGCTCCAAGACTCCAAGGAGTGTTGGTACTTACCTATATTATTATATAAAAAACAGGGCAGATACGAGTAGTATTCGAGCGCCAGGTGGGAAGGCGGGTTGCTAAATGATGTCTTACTATCCGGTCCAGACCTCAACAGACTTCTGGAGGTACTTCTACGCTTTCGCAAAGATTCCGTAGCATTTATGGCCGACATACAACAGATGTTCCACTGCTTCCTCTTCAAGAAAGAACACAGAAACTACTTGAGGTTCTTCTGGTACCGCATCAACGAACCCAATGAAGACATTGTAGAGTTCCGAATGAGAGTGAACATCTTTGGAAACAGTCCTTCCCCTGCAGTCGCTATCTACGGTCTCAGACATTCAGCCAAAGAGGGTGAAGCAAAGTATGGGTCAGATGTCCGATCCTGTGTTAAAAAAGATTTCTACGTGGACGACTGCTTGAAATCCACCACCACGAACGAGACCGCAATCAGTATCCTTAAAAGGGCTCAAGAGATGCTCGCTCTATCTAATCTGAGATTGCACAAAATCCCCTCCCAACAGCCATGAGTTAATGGACGCCTTCTCACTGAAATGAGCGAATTTTTCAAAAATTCTATTCGGCCGGTTCGCCGAATTATTCGGAAGGATTTGCTTCGGTCCGAATTTATTTGCGGCGAATCGCATAAAATAAATGGCTATTTCCAGGCTGCAAAAAGCCTTTATAGAGGTGTAGAACACTGTACCTTGCAGTAACAAGCATAGGGAGTCTGCTTTGGTAGTGAAATAATACTGTGAGTCAGTATGACATGCAGATGACAGGTGTCGCTCTTAAAATCGTACTTCACTTATTTGGGCAGTCACAGGACCAAAACTGACCAAATTACTCAAGTATCAACTCAGTCTTACAGGTTAGCGTCAAGAAGTAGCGCACTCCTTTTACACCGTCGTCAGCTGATTCCACATAGATGTCTACAGAACCTGTTCTATTAAATGCTTATACAAGTAGAGTCCCCCTGACAGAGTGGAGAGGGTGTCAGCAGTAAGTTTGTGTAGACGTCTCTGATTAATTTTCCCCATTCTCTGATCCGTCAGAACAATTAGCCAGAAAAAACGGATCCTGTCTGTGGAGCATCTGCCTTCAATCAGTAAGCATTTGCTCAATAATCCACCAGTATTGCTAAAGCCAAAAAAAACAGGAGAGGATCTAAAACAGATGACATGTGAATAGAATATTTGATGACTTCTGTGTTTTGTACCCACTCCTTCTTTTGGCTACCAAATCATAAGCCAATTCTGATGGGACCATAAAGGCCTTTAAGCTGCTACACAGAAAGGATCCATTGTTTATCTAATTTTTCATTCCTTCTGACAGATCAGAAGAAGAGTCAAATAAATGATTATGTCAGCCAGGCCGAAAGCCAAAGTAGTGGACTAGTCATGAAATGGGGACACAGAGTGGCCAAATCACAGGGTCTGGAGGAGGAAACAATATAAGGAGGCCACCGAGTGGCACAATGACAGAGACTGCCAGTGGCGGCAACAGCAGCAATATGAGGAGACCACAGAGCGGAGGTGGCAGCAGAATGAGTAGGCCAGAGAGAGGCACAATGACCGAGTCTGGAGGTGGCAGCAGCATGAGGAGAACACTGAGAGGAACAATGACAGAATCTGGAGGTGGCGGCAGCATGAGGAGAACACAGAGCGGCACAATGACAGAGTGTGGAGGTGGGGGCAGTATGAGGAGGCCACCAAGTGACACAATGACTGAGTCTGCAGGTGGCAGCAGCATGGGGAGACCACAGAGCGGCAAAATGACAGTGTCTGGAGGTGGCAGCAGCATGAGGAGACCACAGAGCGGCACAATGGCAGAGTCTGGAGGTGGCAGCAGCATGCTAAGACCACAGAGTGGCACAATGACAGAGTCTGGAGGTGGCAGCAGCATGAAGAGACCACAGAGCAGCATATTTCCAGAGTCTGGAGGTGGCAACAGCATGAGGAGACCACAGAGCGGCATAATGACAGAGTCTGGAGGTGGCGGCAGCAAGAGGAGACCACAGAGTGGCAAGGTGACATAGTCTAGAGGTGGCAGCAGCATGAGGAGACCACAGAGAAGCACAATGACATAGTCTGGAGTTGGCAGCAACATGCAGAGACCACAGAGCGGCAAAATGACAGGGTCTGGAGGTGGCAGCAGCATGCGGAGAGCCGGAGACCACAGAGTGGCACAATGACAGAGTCTGGAAGTGGCAGCAGCATGAAGAGGCCACAGAGCAGCATATTTACAGAGTTTGGAGTTGGCGACAGCAAGAGGAGACCACAGAGTGGCACAATGACAAAGTGTGGAGGTGGGAGCAGCATGAGGAGACCACAGAGTGGCACAATGACAGAGTCTGGAGGTGGCAGCAGTATGAGGAGGCCACCGAGTGGCACAATGACTGAGTCTGTAGGTGGCAGCAGCATGAAGAGACCACAGAGCGGCACAATGACAGAGTCTGGAGGTGGTAGCAGCATGAAGAGACCACAGAGCAGCACATTTACAGAGTCTGGAGGTGGCAACAGCATGAGGAGACCACAGACCGGAACAATGACAGAGTCTGGAGGTGGCAGCAGCATGAGGAGACCACAGAGCGGCACAGTGACAGAGTCTGGAGGTGGGGGCAGTATGAGGAGGCCACAGAGTGGCACAATGAAAGAGTCTGGGGGTGGCAGCAGCATGAAGAGCAGCACATTTACAGAGTCTGGAAGTGGCAGCAGCATGAGGAGACCACAGAGGAGCACAATGACAGAGTCTGGAGTTGGCAGCAGCATGCGGAGACAACAGAGTGGCACAATGGCAGAATCTGGAGGTGGCAGCAGCATGAAGAGACCACAGAGCAGCACATTTACAGAGTCTGGAGGTGGCAGCAGCATGAGGAGACCACAGAGCAGCACAGTGACAGAGTCTGGAGGTGGCGGCAGTATGAGGAGGCCACCGAGTGGCACAATGAATGAGTCTGTAGGTGGCAGCAGCATGAAGAGACCACAGAGCGGCACAATGACAGAGTCTGGAGTTGGAGGCAGCAAGAGGAGACGACAGAGTGGCACAATGACAAAGTATGGAGGTGGGAGCAGCATGAGGAGACCACAGAGGAGCACAATGACAGAGTCTGGAGTTGGCAGCAGCATGCGGAGACTACAGAGTGGCACAATGACAGAGTCTGGAGGTGGCAGCAGCATGAAGAGACCACAAAGCAGCACATTTACAGAGTCTGGAGGTGGCAACAGCATGAGGAGACCACAGAGCGGCATAATGACAGAGTCTGGAGTTGGAGGCAGCAAGAGGAGACCACAGAGTGGCACAATGACAAAGTATGGAGGTGGGAGCAGCATGAGGAGACCACAGACCGGCAAAATGACAGAGTCTGGAGTTGGCAGCAGCATGCGGAGACTACAGAGTGGCACAATGACAGAGTCTGGAGGTGGCAGCAGCATGAAGAGACCACAGAGCAGCACATTTACAGAGTCTGGAGGTGGCAGCAGCATGAGGAGACCACAGAGGAGCACAATGACAGTCTGGAGTTAGCAGCAGCATGAAGAGACCACAGAGGAGCACAATGACAGGGTCTGGAGGTGGCAGCAGCATGCGGAGAGCCGGAGACCACAGAGTGGCACAATGACAGAGTCTGGAGGTGGCAGCAGCATGAAGAGGCCACAGAGCAGCATATTTACAGAGTTTGGAATTGGCGACAGCAAGAGGAGACCACAGAGTGGCACAATGACAAAGTGTGGAGGTGGGAGCAGCATGAGGAGACCACAGAGTGGCACAATGACAGAGTCTGGAGGTGGCAGCAGTATGAGGAGGCCACCGAGTGGCACAATGACTGAGTCTGTAGGTGGCAGCAGCATGAGGAGATCACAGAGCGGCACAATGACAGAGTCTGGAGGTGGTAGCAGCATGAAGAGACCACAGAGCAGCACATTTACAGAGTCTGGAGGTGGCAACAGCATGAGGAGACCACAGACCGGAACAATGACAGAGTCTGGAGGTGGCAGCAGCATGAGGAGACCACAGAGCGGCACAGTGACAGAGTCTGGAGGTGGGGGCAGTATGAGGAGGCCACAGAGTGGCACAATGACAGAGTCTGGGGGTGGCAGCAGCATGAAGAGACCACAGAGCGGCACATTTACAGAGTCTGGAGGTGGCAGCAGCATGAAGAGACCACAGAGCAGCACATTTACAGAGTCTGGAGTTGGCAGCAGCATGCGGAGACAACAGAGTGGCACAATGGCAGAGTCTGGAGGTGGCATCAGCATGAAGAGACCACAGAGCAGCACATTTACAGAGTCTGGAGGTGGCAGCAGCATGAGGAGACCACAGAGCGTCACAGTGACAGAATCTGGAGGTGGCGGCAGTATGAGGAGGCCACCGAGTGGCACAATGAATGAGTCTGTAGGTGGCAGCAGCATGAAGAGACCACATAGCGGCACAATGACAGAGTCTGGAGGTGGTAGCAGCATGAAGAGACCACAAAGCAGCACATTTACAGAGTCTGGAGGTGGCAACAGCATGAGGAGACCACAGAGCGGCATAATGACAGAGTCTGGAGTTGGCAGCAGCATGAGGAGACCACAGAGCGGCACAGTGACAGAGTCTAGAGGTGGCGGCAGTATGAGGAGGCCACCGAGTGTCACAATGACTGAGTCTGGAGTTGGCAGCAGCATGAGGAGACCACAGAGCGGCACAGTGACAGAGTCTAGAGGTGGCGGCAGTATGAGGAGGCCACCGAGTGTCACAATGACTGAGTCTGTAGGTGGCAGCAGCATGAAGAGACCACAGAGCGGCACAATGACAGAGTCTGGAGGTGGTAGCAGCATGAAGAGACCACAGAGCAGCACATTTACAGAGTCTGGAGGTGGCAACAGCATGAGGAGACCACAGACCGGAACAATGACAGAGTCTGGAGGTGGCAGCAGCATGAGGAGACCACAGAGCGGCACAGTGACAGAGTCTGGAGGTGGGGGCAGTATGAGGAGGCCACAGAGTGGCACAATGACAGAGTCTGGGGGTGGCAGCAGCATGAAGAGACCACAGAGCAGCACATTTACAGAGTCTGGAGGTGGCAGCAGCATGAGGAGACCACAGAGGAGCACAATGACAGAGTCTGGAGTGGCACAATGGCAGAGTCTGGAGGTGGCAGCAGCATGAAGAGACCACAGAGCAGCACATTTACAGAATCTGGAGGTGGCAGCAGCATGAGGAGACCACAGAGCGGCACAGTGACAGAGTCTGGAGGTGGCGGCAGTATGAGGAGGCCACCGAGTGGCACAATGAATGAGTCTGTGGGTGGCAGCAGCATGAAGAGACCACAGAGCGGCACAATGACAGAGTCTGGAGGTGGTAGCAGCATGAAGAGACCACAAAGCAGCACATTTACAGAGTCTGGAGGTGGCAACAGCATGAGGAGACCACAGAGCGGCATAATGACAGAGTCTGGAGTTGGCGGCAGCATGCGGAGACCACAGAGTGGCACAATGACAGAGTCTCGAGTTGGCAGCAGCATGCGGAGACAACAGAGTGGCACAATGACAGAGTCTGGAGGTGGCAGAAGCATGAGGAGACCACAGAGGAGCACAATGACAGAGTCTGGAGGTAGCAGCAGCATGAAGAGACCACAGAGGAGCACAATGACAGAGTCTGGTGGTGGCAACAGCATGAGGACCACAGACCGGCACAATGACAGAGTCTGGAGGTGGCAGCAGCATGAGGAGACCACAGAGCGGCACAGTGACAGAGTCTGGAGGTGGCAGCAGCATGAAGAGACCACAGAGCAGCACATTTACAGAGTCTGGAGGTGGCAGCAGCATGAGGAGACAACAGAGTGGCACAATGACAGAGTCTGGAGGTGGCAGCAGCATGAAGAGACCACAGAGCAGCACATTTACAGAGTCTGGAGGTGGCAGCAGCATGAGGAGACCACAGAGCGGCATAATGACAGAGTCTGGAGGTGGCGGCAGCAAGAGGAGACCACAGAGCGGCACAATGACACAGTCAGGAGGTGGAAGCAGCATGAGGAGACCACAGAGTGGCAAGGTGACATAGTTTGGAGGTGGCAGCAGCATGAAGAGACCACAGAGCAGCACAATGACAGAGTCTGGAGGTGGCAACAGCATGAGGAGACCACAGAGCGGCATAATGACAAAGTATTGAGGTGGGAGCAGCATGAGGAGACCACAGAGGAGCACAATGACAGAGTCTGGAGTTGGCAGCAGCATGCAGAGACAAAAGAGTGGCACAATGACAAAGTTTGGAGTTGGCAGCAGCATGCGGAGACAACAGAGTGGCACAATGACAGAGTCTGGAGGTGGCAGCAGCATGAAGAGACCACAGAGGAGCACAATGACAGAGTCTGGAGGTGGCAACAGCATGAGGAGACCACAGACCGGCACAATGACAGAGTCTGGAGGTGGCAGCAGCATGAAGAGACCACAGAGCAGCACATTTACAGTCTGGAGGTGGCAGCAGCATGAAGAGACCACAGAGCAGCACATTTACAGAGTCTGGAGGTGGCAGCAGCATGAGGAGACCACAGAGCGGCACAGTGACAGAGTCTGGAGGTGGCAGCAGCATGAAGAGACCACAGAGCAGCACATTTACAGAGTCTTGAGGTGGAAACAGCATAAGGAGACCACAGAGTGGCATAATGACAGAGTCTAGAGGTGGTGGCAGCAAGAGGAGACCACAGAGCGGCACAATGACACAGTCTAGAGGTGGTAGCAGCATGAGGAGACCACAGAGCGGCACAATGACAGAGTTCAGGAGGTGGCAGCAGCATGCGGAGACCACAGAGCAGCACAATGACAGAGTTCGGAGTTGGCAGCAGCATGCGGAGACCACAGAGCGGCACAATGACAGAGTCTGGAGGTGGCAGCAGCATACGGAGAGCCGGAGACCACTGAGTGGCACAATGACAGAGTCTGGAGGTGGCAGCAGCATGAAGAGACCACAGAGCAGCACATTTACAGAGTCTGGAGGTGGCAGCAGCATGAGGAGACAACAGAGTGGCACAATGACAGAGTCTGGAGGTGGCAGCAGCATGAAGAGACCACAGAGCAGCACATTTACAGAGTCTGGAGGTGGCAGCAGCATGAGGAGACAACAGAGTGGCACAATGACAAAGTCTGGAGGTGGCGGCAGTATGAAGAGACCACAGAGCGCACAACGAGCTGAGGTGGAAACAGCATGGAGACCACAGAGTGGCATATGATAGGCTAAGTTAGCATGAAGAGACCACAGAGCGGCACAATGACAGAGTCTGGAGGTGGCAACAGCATGAGGAGACCACAGAGCGGCACAATGACACAGTCAGGAGGTGGCAGCAGCATGAGTACGCCACAGAGTGGCAAGGTGACATAGTGTGGAGATGGAAGCAGCAGCAACCACAGAGTGGCAAAGTGACATAGTGTGGAGATGGCAGCAGCAGATTACCACAGAGTGGCAAGGTGACATAGTGTGGAGATGGCAGCAGCAGATTACCACAGAGTGGCAAGGTGACATAGTGTGGAGATGGCAGTAGCAGCAGCAGCAGCAGCTGCAGCAGGAGGATACCACAGAGTGGCAAGGTGACATAGTGTGGAGATGGCAGTAGCAGCAGCAGCAGCAGCTGCAGCAGGAGGATACCACAGAGTGGCAAGGTGACATAGTGTGGAGATGACAACAGCATGAGGAGACCACAGCGTGGCAAGGTGACATAGTGTGGAGATGGCAGCAGAAGCATCAGGAGGATACCACAGAGTGGCAAGGTGACATAGTGTGGGGATGGCAGCAGCATGAGGAGACCACAGAGTGGCAAGGTGACATAGTCTAGAGGTGGTAGCAACATGAGGAGACCACAGAGTGGCAAGGTGACATAGTGTGGAGATGTTAGCAGCATAAGTAGACCACAGAGTGGCAAGGTGACATAGCGTGAAGATGGCAGCAGCAGCACCAGGAGGATACCACAGAGTGGCAAGGTGACATAGTGTGGAGATGACAGCAGCATGAGGAGACCACAGCATGGCAAGGTGACATAGTGTGGAGATGGCAGCAGCAACAGGAGGTAACCACAGAGTGACAAGGTGACATAGTGTGGAGATGGCAGCAGCATGAGGAGACCACAGAGTGGCAAGGTGACATAGTCTAGAGGTGGCAGCAACATGAGGAGACCACAGAGTGGCACGGTGACATAGTCTGGAGGTGGAAGCAGCATGAGGAGACCACAGAATGGCAAGGTGACATAGTCTAGAGGTGGCAGCAGCATGAGGAGACCACAGAGCAGCACAATGACAGAGTCTGGAGGTTGAAGCAGCATGCGGATAGTCGGAGACCACCGAGTTGCAAAATGACAGAGTTTGGAGGTGGCAGCAGCATGAAGAGACCATAGAGCAGCACATTTACAGAGTCTGGAGGTGGCAACAGCATGAGGAGACCACAGAGCGGCATAATGACAGAGTCTGGAGGTGGCGGCAGAAAGAGGAGACCACAGAGTGGCACAATGACAAAGTCTGGAGGTTGCGGCAGTATGAGGAGGCCACTGAGTGGCAATATGACTGAGTTGTTAGGTGGCAGTAGCATGAAGAGACCACAGAGCGGCACAATGACAGAGTTTGGAGGTGGCAGCAGCATGAGGAAACTACAGAGCGGCCTAATGGCAGAGTCTGGAGGTGGCAGCAGCATGAAGAGACCACAGAGCGGCACAATGACAGAGTCTGGAGTTAGCAGCAGCATGCGGAGATCACAGAGTGGCACAATGACAGAGTCTGGAGGTGGCAGCAGCATGAGGAGACCACAGAGAGGCACAATGACAGAGTCTGGAGGTGGCAGCAGCATGAGGAGACCACAGAGTGGCACAAAGACAGAGTCTGGAGGTGGCAGCAGCACGAGGAGACCACAGAGGGGCACAAAGACAGAGTCTGGAGGTGGCAGCAGCATGAGTACGCCACAGAGTGGCAAGGTGACATAGTGTGGAGATGGCAGCAGCAGAAACCACAGAGTGGCAAGGTGACATAGTGTGGAGATTGCAACAGCAGATTACCACAGAGTGGCAAGGTGACATAGTGTGGAGATGGCAGTAGTAGTACCAGCAGCAGGAGGATACCACAGAGTGGCAAGGTGACATAGTGTGGAGATAACAGCAGCATGAGGAGACCACAGCGTGGCAAGGTGACATAGTGTGGAGATGGCAGCAGCAGCATCAGGAGGTAACCACAGAGTGGCAAGGTGACATCGTGTGGAGATGGCAGCAGCATGAGGAGACCACAGAGTGGCAAGGTGACATAGTGTGGAGATGGCAGCAGCAGCATCAGGAGAATACCACAGAGTGGCAAGGTGACATAGTTTGGAGATGGCAGCAGCAGCTGCATCGGGGGGACCACAAAGGGACCCAGTAATAGAAGTGGGGCAGTGGGTGGCAATACCAGCACCGCTGACGAAGGTGGAGTGAAATAAGGAGCACTTGGCATCAGATGTGTGGCATCAGGCGGGTGGCAGCATCAAGTAGTAGCTGAGGCAGGTAGTCAGAAGAAACCGGTCTCTTGTATCAAAGTGTTGGTGTGGCACCATGGATGATCTAGTCTGATGCATCAGGAATTGGTGGTTGGAAATCCTGGCTGATCCACGCCTGATTCATCTAGACAAGGATCAGTCTCTCCACATTTTGGGTGGACAGGTGAGTTCTTCTTGGGGTAACTATGGCCCCTGCCGCACTAAACACCCGCTCTGATGCCACACTACTGGTCGGGCAGGACATCTTTTCCAGGGCAAACTCTGCTAGTTGCGGCCACAAATCCAGTTTGGCTACCCAGTAGTCCAGAGGATATTCAATCTGGGTTAGCAGGGGGCTGTCCAAGTATGTCACCACCTGCTGGGTCAGGTCCTGCTCCAGGTCCAGGTCGCAGGACCAACGGCGTGACAACGTGGAGGTGGAAGTGGCATAACCTGTCCAAGTTGCTGGTGTGGCTGTGCTGGAACCACATTCACCCAGTGGGCCGTAAAGGACATGTATTTTCCCTGACCATAGTTACAGCTCCACAAGTGGGAGCTAGACACCGACAGACTCAAGGACTGGCCCACCTTCTGTTCTACATATGTGTGTGCAGTGCAGGGCTGGGACTGCTTTTTTGGCAAAGAAATGACGGCTTGGGACTCTCCACCTCGGCTCAGCACAAGCCATCAGTTCTTGAACGGTGCAAAGTCCACCACTTGGAAAGGGAGGGACTGCAGCACCAGCAACTTGGACAGGAACACGTTCAGCCTCTGCGCCACTGGATGTTGTCTCTTGACAATCGCTTCAGTGTCGATTGCTGACGGAATGACTGATGAGGAGTAGGAGAAGAAGCATCTGGACCAGCAGAAGATGGGATTGACAGACAGCTCCCTTCAGCTTAGGTGGTGGAGCCTTGACTGGCTGAAACTGGGTGTGTGCCACTGGGTGACGTAGCGGTAGCAGGCTGGGCCACCACATCAGAGCCACGGTTCTCCTAGGCCACTTTATGGTGACGCTGCATATGGTGACGCAGGGCTGTGGTGCCAAAATTGGCATCCTGGCCACGCTTCACCTTCTGCCCACATATTCTACATATGGCCATGTTGACCTCCTTTGGCGGCTTCACAAAAAACTGCCACACCGCCGAGTACCCGATTTTCCCCCCAACACTACTTACTGGCTTACTGCTACTGCCGCTGCTCAGTGAAACCGTGTAGTGTCTGCTAGTGTTCATCGAGCATGCTCAGCAGAACACTAGTCTCGAGTCTCCTCCCGCACGTTCTTGTCTGCTACGCAGCCAATAATCGTGCAGGGAGGTACTTGCTCGCACTGTAATGCCGTAGCCATGTTGGCTACTGGCATTACAGTGATTGGCTGGCTGGAAGGCATCATCGGGTGCTATATAGCACCCGATGACGCATGTTCGGCTCATTATTAAGTTAGGGAGAGCTGTGCATAGGAAGGGACAGACAGTGAAGGGAGTTTTATTGGAAAATTTTTATTAGAAAAACTTTTCAGAGACCCAAAGGTCCTTTTAAGGATTATTGTGTGTGACAGCAGCAACATATTTTTGGGCGCATCCTGCGCTAAATAGCGTCTAATAGGCCGCTGCGGACAGTTAAATTATCCGCGCCACATCTCCTGTGTAAAGTGTGTGCATCCCTAAAATATCAGTGACATCCAGTGTACTTTTTCTGTAGACAGTGTCCACTGCGGACAGTTAAATTATCCGCGCCACATCTCCTGTGTAAAGTGTGTGCATCCCTAAAATATCAGTGACATCCAGTGTACTTTTTCAACAGATGGTGTCCACTTCTGACAGTGACATTATTAGGGGTACATCTAAAGTGTAACGTGTGCCTTTAAAAAATGTATCTGTGACATACAATGTACTTTTTCAATAGACGGTGTCCGGTTCTGAGAGTGAAATTACCAGGGATATCTCCAGTGTAACGTATGCATTTAAAATTTTGATCTGTGACATACAGTGTACTTTTTCCGTAGACGCTGCGGACAGTGACATTAGCTGTGGAACCTCTACCTCTCCTGTATAACGTTTCCTCATCCCAAATATCTGTGACATTCCCTGTAATTTATTATTAGCCGCTGGTGACAGCATTGACATTGTCTGCGGGATATCTCCTGTGTGACGTTTCCACATCCCAAATACTTTTTACATTTTTTGCGCATACACTTCCAAATCCTACGCTACTGTACGTGTGACATATTTTCAACCATATATAACATGTAATATGAAGAAGGCGAGCAGGAAGGGACAGGGAAGTGGCCGTGATGCTGATGGTGCATACAGAGGCCATGGCCCTGGGCGCAGTGAAACTGGGCCTGCTGCCAGAGCACAAGAAACACAATCATCCACGATGCCTAGCTTCATGTCCCAGTTTGCAGGGTGGTGAAGAACACCACTCTTGAAGTCAGACCAGTGCGACCAGGTGGTCGTTTGGATTGCAGCAGATAATGCTACCAGTCGGTTAAGCACCACCGTGTCTTCCACCAAGTCCAGTCTCAGTAGCCAACAGTCTGGTGAACAGAATCCTCACCCTTATCCTCCTCCCTCCCACCATGGACAGTCTGGCCAAACAAGTGATCCCACACTCGGATATTCCAAGGAGCTCTTTTCATCGCAATTCATTCATTTGGCCCTCTCGCCAAGCACACTTGAAGAGGGACAGATCTTGTGCCCTGATTCCCAACCTCTTGAGCATCCACAGTCACAAGAAGATGACGGTGGGGAATGGCAATTACTGTTTAATGAGGTGGATGATGATGAGACACAGTTGCCAATAAGTCAATGGCAATTACTGTCTCAAGAGGTTGATGAAGAGGATGAGACACAGTTGTCAATCACTGAGGTTGTGGTTAGGTCAACAAGTCAGGAGAATCAGCAGAGTGAGGAAGTGGAGGAGGTGGACGATGAAGTCACTGACCCAATCTGGGAAGGTGGCAAGCTGAGCGAGGAAAGCAGTACAGAGGGGGAGGGATCTGCAGCACCGCAACAGGCAAAAGGCAGTGGGGTGGCAAAAGGGAGAAGCCGGGCCAAACCAAACAGGCCCGCAACTGTTCCACCGAGAACCCCTTGCGGAAATCTCGCTTGCCAAGGGATAGGTGTTCCGCAGTATGGCACTTTTTTGAGGAAAGTACAGATGACTAAAGAATAGTAGTTTGCAACCTGTGCCGTACCAAAATGAGCAGGGGCGTGAACTCTATCAACCTCATCTCCACCAGCATGATCCGCCACATGGCATCCAAGCACTCTAATAAGTGGGATGAATGCCTGGGTCTACAATAAGTGTCTGCGAGTCACACCACTGCCTCCTGTTCCCGTATGCTACTTGCTGGCCAATCCCCTGTCCAAGTCGCAGGCCCGGATGCCTCCCACCATGCACCAGGACCATCGCAAGCACCATCAGCGACCACATCCATTTCCCTGTCACAGCACAACGTCCAAATGTCCTTACCCCAGGCCTTTAAACGCAAGCGCAAATACCCAGCCACCCACCCACAGGCCATAGCACTAAATGCGCAGCTTTCCAAATTACTGGCCCTGGAAATGTTTCCATTTAGGCTTGTGGACACTGAGGACTTCCACAGCCTGATGTCAGCGGCCGTCCCACGTTACGCAGTCTCCAGCCACCACTATTTTTCAATGTGTGCCGTGCCCACCTTACACCAACATGAGTCCCGTAACATCACACATGCCCCGTAACATCACACATGCCCTGACCAAAGCAGTTACTGGGAAGGTCCACTTAACGCAGACACATGGACAAGTGCATTCGGCCAGTGACGCTATATTTCCCTGACGGCACACTGGGTGAACATTGTGGAGGCCAGGAGCGAGTCGTACCCTGGGGTGGCACAGGTGCTACCAACGCCAAGGATTGCGGTCCCTACATCAATCAGGGTATCCGCCAGTACCTACGTTAGTGTCTCCAGCCCCCACTTCTCCTCCTCCACTTCCATCTCCAAATTATCTGTGTGCAGCACCAGTCAGCCATCAGTCGGTAGCTGGAAGCAGTGTAGCACTGCAGTGGGGAAGCGGCAACAAGCCATGCTTAAGCTGAAATGCTTAGGGGACAGACAGCACACCACCGCAGAGCTGTGGCAGAGGATGAGACCAAACTGAGCTGTGGCTCTCGCCACTAAACCTAAAACCAGGCATGGTTGTGTCTGATAGTGGCCATAACTTGGTGGCGGCTTTAGAACTCCGGCAAGCTCACACAAATACTGTGCCTAGCCCACGCCTTAAACCGAGTGGTTCAGCGATTTCTCAAAACCTACCGCAATTTGCCTGAGCTACTGGTGAAGGTGCTCTGCGTGTGTACACATTTCCGCAAGTCATCGACAGCTTCAGCCGGTCTGTCAACGCTGCAGCAGCACTTGAAATTGCCAGCTCACCGGCTGTTGTGCGACTTGAGCACGCGCTGGAACTCGACGTTCCACATGTTGGCCAGGCTTTGTGAGCAGAAGAGTGCAGTAGTGGAATACCAGCTGCAAAATAGTCGTCGGCTTTCCAGTCAGCTTCCGCTATTCACAGCGAGGAGTAGGCATGGATGTCTGACCTCTGTGAGGTTTTAAGAAACTTTGAGGAATCAACACAGATGTTGAGCGGTGATAACGCCATTATCAGTGTAACCATCCCACTTTTGTGTCTACTCAAACGCTTGCTGCTCACAATTAAGGATGACGCTTTGCATGTGGAAGAGGTGGAAATGGGGAAGACATTACACAGGGTGATAGCCAGACCTCCCTCAGTTCGTCTTCTCAGCGTAAATTGGGACGATAAAGAGGGGAGGAGTAGGAGACGGTTGCCTCCGCTACAGAGGGTAGTACCCATGGAAGTTTAATTCTATCAGTTCAGTGTGGGTGGGCAGAAGAGGAAGAAGAGGATGAGGAGATTGAGAGTCATCCTCCTGATGACGACAGCGAACTCTTGCCTGTTGTTACTCTGGCCCACATGGCTGACTTCACGTTAGGTTGACTTTCCCGTGACCCGTGCGCTATATGCATTTAAGACAACACGGATTACTGGTTGTTCACCCTTCTCGATCCCCGCTACAAGGAGAACTTCTCATCTCTCATTCCTCTGGTGGAGAGGACAAGCAAAACGGTGCAATACCAGATGGTGCTTGTTGAAAAATAGCTTCAAAAATTTCCATCTGACAACGCTGGTGGCAGAGTCAGTAGTTCCTTGGGCAACCGAGGAGACAAGGGGAACACAGAGCAGTTCTAACAGAGGCAGGGCAACACTCTCCAAAGCCTGGGACAGTTTCATGACACCCCGCCAGCAACCTCACCCTGATGACTTGCCTACTGTCACAAGGAGGGACAAATTTTGGAAGATGGTGAAGAAATACATAGCAGAACGTGTCAGCGTCCTCAATGATCCCTCAGTGCCTTACAACTACTGGGTGTCCAAGCTGGACACGTGGCACGAACTGGTGCTCTACACCTTGGAGGTGCTGGCCTGTCCTGCCACTAGAGTTTTGTCTGAGCGTGTATTTAGTGCTGCTGGTGGCAATATAACAGATAATTGTATCCGCCTGTCAATTGAAAATGCTGACAGGTTGACTCTTATAAAAATGAACAAGGCCTGGATTGTCTCTGACTTCTCGACACCACCATTGGAAAGCGGCTGAACATAAAGGCACTTTAAATGTGTTGTTTATAATGAACTGAATACACTGTATTTCGATGCACCCCTTCCACCACAAATAAGGGTATATGATTGAATCTTCCTTTTTCATCCTCCTCCTCCTCATCCATCATATCAACATGCTTATTCGTCACATATGATGCCCTCGCATTTAATGTTTTACAGGGTCAGCTCACCTGCAGGCCCTCGCATATAATTTTTGGAGGGTCAGCTAACCTGCAGGCCCTCACATATACTTTTTAGAGGGTCAGCTCACCAGCACGTCCTCACCTACTATTTTTACAGGGTCAGCTCACCTGTAGGCCCTCGCATATAATGTTTTACAGGGTCAGCTCACCTGTAGGCCCTCACATATAATTTTTTAAGGGTCAGCTCACCTGCAGGCCCTCACCTACAACCTTTTAGAGGGTCAGCTCAACCAGCAGTCCATCACCTACAATCTTTACAGGGTCAGCTCACCTGCAGGCCATTGCATATAATGTTTTACAGAGTCAGCTCACCTGCAGGCCCTCGTATATAATGTTTTACAGGGTCAGCTCACCTACAGGCCCTCACCTACAACCTTTTAGAGGGTCAGCTCACCTGCAGGCCCTCGCATATAATATTTTTAAGGGTCGGATCACCTGCAGGCCCTCACCTACAACCTTTAGAGGGTCAGCTCACCTGCAGGCCATTGCATATAATGTTTTTCAGAGTCAGCTCACCTGCAAGCCCTTGCATCTAATGTTTTAAAGGGTCAGCTCACTTGCAGGCCCTCGCATATAATGTTTTACAGGGTCAGCTCACCTACAGGCCCTCACCTACAACCTTTTAGAGGGTCAGCTCACCTGCAGACCCTCACCTAAATTATTTCACAGGTTCAGCTCACCTGCAGGCCCTCACCTACAATTATTTACAGAGTCAGATCACCTGCAGGCCCTTGCATATAATGTTTTACAGGGTCAGCTCACCTGCAGGCCCTCGCATATAATGTTTTACAGGGTCAGCTCACCTACAGGCCCTCACCTACAACCTTTTAGAGGGTCAGCTCACCAGCAGGCACTCACCTACAATGTTTTACAGGTTTAGCTCACCTGCAAGCCCTCGCATATAATATTTTACAGAGTCAGCTCACCTGCAGGCCCTCGCATATAATTTTTTTAGAGGGTCAGCTCAGCAGCAGGCCCTCACTTACTATCTTTTACAGGGTCAGCTCACCTTCAGGCCCTCGCATATAATGTTTTACAGGGTCAGCTTACCTACAAGTCCTCATTTACAACTTTTTAGAGGTTCAGCTCACCAGCAGGCCCTCAGCTACAATCTTTATCAGGGTCAGCTCTCCTGCATGCTCTCACCTACAATATTTTACAGGGTCAGCTCACCTGCAAGTCCTCGTATATAATATTTTACAGGGTCAGCTCACCTGCAAGTCCTCGCATATAATATTTTACAGGGTCAGCTCACCTGCAGGCAGGGGCGTACATAGAAATCACTGGGCCCCATAGCAAGAATCTGAAATGGGCCCCCTTAACCCCACCCACTACCCACCCCTGGCCCCTCCCACTTCCCCTTAACCCCGCCCTCCCATCTCCTGTCCAGGCTCCTCCCATGCCACACCCCCATTAAATAAATTTATACATGACCTACTAAAACTACTGGGGGGCTGTGGATGGCACTGTTATGGGATGGGGGGCTGGATGAGGGGCTGTGGATGGCACTGTTATGGGGGATCTGTGGATGGCACTGTTATGGGGGGATCTGTGGATGACACTGTTATGGGGGATCTGTGGATGGCACTGTTATGGGGGATCTGTGGATGGCACTGTTATGGGGGATCTGTGGATGACACACTGTTATGGGGGATCTGTGGATGGCACTGTTATGGGATGGGGCTGTGGATGGCACTGTTATGGGATGGGGGCTGTGGATGGCACTGTTATGGGGGATCTGTGAATGGCATCCACAGCCCCCATCCCATAACAGTGCCATCCACAGCCCCCTCCCCATTCCATAACAGTGCCATCCACAGCCCCCATCCCATAACAGTTCCATCCACAGCCCCCAATCCCATAACAGTGCCATCCACAGCCCCCCATCCCATAACAGTTCCATCCACAGCCCCCCCATTCCATAACAGTGCAATCCACAGGCCCCCTCCCCATTACGCTCCTGTCAGAGTTCTAAAATTCAATTACGGTACTCTGTACCATAATCCATAATATAAATAATGCCCCTCTGTTTTAATTTATCATAAACTCACATGAGGCGCACCGGCAGTGAATACTTCACGCAGGCCGGGCGGGCGGCGCAGCGTGACTGTCTCATGTCACGTGCCTGCCCGGCCTGCTTTATGAATGAAGCAGGCGGCGCAGGCATGTGACGTCAGTCACGCTGCGCTTGCCCGCCCGGCCTGCGTGAAGTATTCACTGCCGGTGCGCCTCATGTGAGTTTATGATAAATTAAAACAGAGGGGCATTATTTATATTATGGATTATGGTACAGAGTACCGTAATTGAATTTTAGAACTTGACAGGAGTGGTGGGGCCGGAGTGCCCAGCCGCAAATGCCTGCCCCCAGCTCCTCCTCCCTGATTATACATCGCAGCCTGCGATGCTGGAGCATCGCAGGCTGCTGTCCGTGCAAAGTGGGGGCGGAGCGTTCCATGGCTTCGGGCCCCCTGTGCTGCGGGCCCCATAGCAGTGGCGTGGTCTGCCTCTATTGACGGTGCGCCACTGCCTGCAGGCCCTCGCATATAATATTTTAGACGGTCAGCTCACCTACAGGCCCTCGCATATAATGTTTTACAGGGTCAGCTCATCTACAGGCCTTCACCTACACTCTTTTACAGGGTCAACTCACCTGAAGGGCACTAATGTTTTAGATGGTCAGATCAGCAGGCCCTTGCTCCTAATGTTTTTGATGGTCACCAGCATGTCATATATCATATTTTTCAAGGGTGTGTATGATCCTTTATGTGTAACAAAGGGTGAATTGGAGTGCCGTTTCCAGGGTTAGCTCACCTGCAGGCCCTCACCTACAACCTTTTAGACGGTCAGCTTACCAGCAGGCCCTCATCTACCATCTGTTACAGGGTCAGCTCACCTAGAGGCCGTCACCTACAATATTTTACAGGGTCAGCTCACCTGCAAGCCCTCGCATCTAATGTTTTACAGAGTCAGCTCACCTGCAAGCCCTTGCATATAAATTTTTAAAGGGTCAGCCTAACTGCAGGCCCTCACATATAATGTTTTACAGGGTCAGCTCACCTACAGGCCCTCACCTACAACCTTTAGAGGGTCAGCTCACCTGCAGGCCCTCACCTACAATCTTTACAGGGTCAGCTCACCTGTAGGCCCTCGCATATAATGTTTTACAGGGTCAGCTCACCTACAGGCCCTTACCTACAACCTTTAGAGGGTCAGCTCACCAGCAGGCCCTCACCTACAATGTTTTACAGGGTCAGCTCACCTGCATGCCCTCACCTACAATATTTTACAGGGTCAGCTCACCTGCAAGTCCTCGTATATAATATTTTACAGGGTCAGCTCACCTGCAAGTCCTCGCATATAATATTTTACAGGGTCATCTCACCTGCAGGCCCTCGCATATAATTTTTAGATGGTCATCTCACCTACAGGCCCTCGCATATAATGTTTTACAGGGTCAGCTCATCTGCAGGCCTTCATCTACACTCTTTACAGCGTCAGCTCACACTGAACGCCCTCGGCCCTAATGTTTTAGATGGTCAGATCAGCAGGCCCTTTCTCCTAATGTTTTTGAGGGTCACCAGCAGGCCATCAGTCATAATTTTCAAGGGTGTGTATGATGCCCTCTTTTCTGTGTAACAAAGGGTGTATTGGAGTGCCCTTTCCTTGTAATTTTGGCAGCCCTCTCACTTAGTGCATAGGCTTTATGAGTGTAGGAGTCCTACTACATGAACAATTGTACCACAATGTGAATGAGGCTCTCCTTTATGTGATATGCAGGTTGTTTCGGAGTGCCTCTTGCTTGTAATTTTGGCAGCATTTGCACTTTATGTACAAGTAAATATACAGGAAAGAATGTTTCCTAACAATTCTTCCTCTAAAATCTTATCTTTGGTTTTGTGTGTGTTATTGTCAGTCTGTAAAAGTGGCATACTACTCGGACAGCATCTTTCCCAGCAGCGACCTGGGAGTCCAAGATGCAACCAGACATCTTCTCCATGGTGTTACCGAACCATTTTGGTGGTGTTTCCATCAATTTCGGAACTTTTCCTATGAATCAGGCACCCTCCCCTCTTCAGAGCAGGGGGTGCCCAGTTTAATGCTCGGCTCTCCCATTTACTTCCATTATACTCGGATGCTTTGTAGAGCACCTGAGCATCCCGATGTGTTCGGCCTAGCACCCGAGCACTTTGGTGCTCGATCAACACTAGTGTCTGCACATCACTGATGTCCTCCTGAAAGGCCTCTAAGTCAGGAGACTGACCACTTGCAACTCCAGCTCCCACGCCACTCTCCTCATCACTACTACAGCCTAGCTGAGGAAGAGGCGGATGTCTCATCCACATCTTGGCTGGGCAGTAGCTGCTGACTGTCCTCTAGTAGCTCTTCCTCGCTGAAAAGTGAAACGGAGCCCATAGCATGTAGTACTTCTCGCAGTGAGGGAACAGAAAAGACCAGAGGAAAGTTGAGGACTGGTAAGGGCAAAGGGCCTGCTCCCGGGCCATGCCAACTAAGGGTTGTGTCTGACGAACCCACCAACTCTTGGCTGGGGGTGTCTGATGTCACTTGGGATGATCGAGTTACCCAATCAAGAACTGCTGGGTTGCTGGTCATGACACGACCGCTAGATGACACCGGGAGCTCAGGCCTCTCGCTGCGACTACTGCTGCCAAGACCCTTTACTCTGCTGCGACCTCTGCTTGTGCCAGAAACATCCAGGCCTCTGCCACTCCTCTATGCATGGCCTGACACTTCTCTGCCTGACATACTTGTAGCGGAACTAAACAAATTACATGGAAATTAAAACACCCCTAAACGCGACGAATATATTTTTCTTTTGTACTGAAATAGGCTAATAAATGCTTTCATCACAATTAACGGCGGAAATGTCCTGAGAATATATTTTCTTGTACTAAAATACGACCCTATACGCTTTGACCAGAAAAACTCAAAGAGTGTAGTGCGTATATATTTTTCTCAGTAGTATTGAAATATGCCCGTATACACTTTGACCTGAAAAATGTAAGCATGAAGTGCGTATATATATTTCTTGAACTCCTGAAATACGCCCCTATACACTTTCAACAGAAATCACTGCAGCAGTGCACTTAAAATATATATTTCTTATTGCACTGAAATTGGCCACTATAAGCTTTGACCAGAAAAATGTAAGCATGAAGTGCGAATATATATTTCTTGAAGTACTGAAATATGACCCTATACGCTTTCACCAGAAATAACTGCAGAAGTGACCTGAGAATATATATTGTTGGACTGAGATAGGCCACTATATGCTTTAACCAAAAAACAATTAAACAGTGCAGTGCATATATATTTTTATTTTTTACTGAAATACGCCCCTATATGCTTTCACCAGAAATAACTGCAACAGTGCAGTGCGTATATATTTTTCATATTTTACTGAAATACGTTCTTATACGTAGTGATGGACGAACATCGGCTGGGACGTTTCGCGAACGAGTGTTCACGATCAAATGTTCACGAACCGCGTTCGCGGCAGGCTTCATTGACTTTAATGGCAGGCGAACATAAAAACTTGAGGTCTTATTTGCAGCCACCAAATACTTACAGAAAGTGCATAAATAGTCCCGCAACATGGACAGTAACATAACAGAGGGGGATCAATGGCCATTTTTATGTGTCTGTAAATGGAGTGCTATACTGCTGTACTGTATACTGTTGGGGGCTGTATATTGTGGGGGCCTGTATACTGTGGGTCCTGTATTCTGTGGGGGCTGTATACTGTGTACTGTGAGTGCTGTATATTGTGGAGTGCTATACTGCTGTACTGTATACTGTGGGGGCCTGTATACTGTGGGCGCTGTATATTGTGGGGGCTGTATACTGTGGGTGCTGTATATTGTGGAGTGCTATACTGCTGTACTGTATACTGTGGGGGCTGTATACTGTGGGGGCTGTATACTGTGGGGGCTGTATACTGTTGGGGGCTGTATACTGTGGGTGCTGTATATGGTGGAGTGCTATACTGCTGTACTGTATATTGTGGGGGCTGTATACTGTAGGGGGCTGTATACTGTGGGGGCTGTATACTGTATACTATGGGTGCTGTATATTGTGGAGTGCTATACTGATGTTTAAAGCCTGCTCTTCTTGCTCCTCCTCCTCAGTGACGATGTCACTGATGGGGCGTGGCTGCGACTGACCAGTTTGGTGATCTCATCAAATGGCTGCAGAAGTCTGCATGCGTCGCGCATGAGCAGCCACTGGCGCGGTGAATAGAACCTAAGCTCCCAGAACCTGTCCTGCTGCAGAGTTCGTACAGGTAGTCGTTAACGGCACGTTGCTGCCGGAGCAGACTATCATCGCCAGAGATTTTCCTGGCCTGCCGCAAGACGTTCTGGACCCCGGGGATTTGGAACGAATTGCTGCACGACTCAGTTCAGGACGTGTGCCATGCACGGCATGTGTGTCATTTTGCCCTGTTTCAGCGCGCTCAGCAGATTGGCACCGCTGTCGTACACCACTGTACCAACTGTCAAATTAAGCGGGGTTAGCCACTGATCGGCCTGTGACCGCAGAGCTGAAAGCAGTGCAGGATCGGTGGGCCTCTTGGTTTCAGTGGGACAGGAGGAGTCAGCCGAGGAGGAGATGGAGGAGGAGAAGAAGAGGCAGCCCTGCATGCAATCCATGGCGGTAAGATCAAATCCACAGGTTACATGCTTGACAGCCCGTGTTTTCTAGACCACGTCTGTGGTCAGATGTATCTTGGCACCGACACTGTGTGCCAGAGATATATTCACTTGCCGCTGAACGTGGCCATATAGCTCTGGGATGCCCTTCTGGGAGAAATATTTCCTTCCGGGGACTTTCCATTACGGAGTGCCACGGGCTACAAATTCTCTAAAGGCCTCCGAGTCCACTAGTTTATATGGCAGTAGTTTGGGGGCTAGCAGACACCCGGGATCCCCGCCGATCAGCTGTTTAAGAGTAGCGGTGCTGGCCCTAGCGCCTCGGCCTTCAGCTGTTTACCGCAGGCGCAGGGATGTCACGACTAATATCACTGGCCTGGGCGCGGCTAAGCTCCATTCAAGTGAACAGAGCTTAACCCAGGCCAGTGATACTAGTCGTGACATCACTGCGCCTGCGGAAACAGCGATAAGGCTGAGGCGCTAGGCCAGCACCGCTCACTCTCAAACAGCTGATCGCGGGGGTCCAGCACCCGGGACCCCCACCGATCAGATGCTGATGATCTATCCAGAGCATAGATCATCAGTTTAAATAAACTGCAAAACCCCTTTAAATAACGCCAGTTCTCTCTCTCCCCTCTTGTCATTCTGTTCCCCCCTTGTCATTCTCTCTCCCCCTTCTTGCCATCCTCTCCCCCTTCTTTTTCATTCTCTCCCCTTCACCCCCCTTGTCATTCTCTCTTCCCCCTCTTGTCATTCTCTCCCCCTTGTCATTCTCTCCCCCCTTATCATTCTCTCTCCCCCTCTTGTCATTCTCCCCCTTGTCTTTTCCCCTCTTGTCATTCTCTTTCCCCCTTGTCTTCCCCCCTTGTCATTCTCTTTCCCCTCTTGTCATTCTCTTTCCCCCTTGTCATTCTCTTTCCCCCTTGTCATTCTCTTCCCCCTTGTCATTCTCTTCCCCTCTTGTCATTCTCTTCCCCTCTTGTCATTCTCTCTCCCTCCTCTTGTCATTCTCTCTCCCCTCTCTTTCCTCCCCCTTGTCATTCTCTTTCCCCCTCTTGTCATTCTCTTTCCTCCTCTTGTCATTCTCTTTCCTCCCCCTTGTCATTCTCTTTCCCCTCTTGTCATTATCTCCCCCTCTTGTCATTCTCTTCCCCCTCTTGTCATTCTCTTTCCCCCTCTTGTCATTATCTCCCCCTCTTGTCATTCTCTTTCCCCATCTTGTCGTTCTCTCTTCCCCCTTGTCATTCTCTTCCCCTCTTGTCATTCTCTTCCCCCTCTTGTCATTCTCTCTCCCTCTCTCTTTCCTCCCTCCTTGTCATTCTCTTTCCCCTCTTGTCATTCTCTTTCCCCCTCTTGTCATTCTCTTTCCCCTCTTGTCATTATCTCCCCTCTTGTCGTTCCCTTTCCCCCTCTTGTCATTCTCTTTCCCCCTCTTGTCATTCTCTCTCCCCTCTTGTCATTCTCTTCCCCCTCTTGTCATTCTCTCTCCCCTCTTGTGCATTCTCCTTCCCCCTCTTGTCATTCTCTTCCCCCTCTTGTCATTCTCTCCCCCTCTTGTCATTCTCTTCCCCCTCTTGTCATTCTCTTTCCCCTCTTGTCATTCTCTCTCCCCCTTGTCATTCTCCTTCCCCCTCTTGTCATTCTCTTTCTCCCCTCTTGTCATTCTCTTTCCCCCTCTTGTCATTCTCTTTCCCCCTCTTGTCATTCTCTCTCCCCCTCTTGTCATTCTCCTTCCCCTCTTGTCATTCTCTTTCCCCTCTTGTCATTCTCTTTCCCCCTTGTCATTCTCTTTCCCCCTTGTCATTCTCTTTCCCCCTCTTGTCATTCTCTCTCCCTCTCTTGTCATTCTCTTTCCCCCTCTTGTCATTCTCTCTCCCCCTCGTCATTCACTTTCCCCCTCTTGTCATTCTCTTTTCCCCTCTTGTCATTCTCTTTCCCCCTCTTGTCATTCTCTTTCCCCCTCTTGTCATTCTCCCCCTCTTGTCATTCTCTTTCCCCCTCTTCTCATTCCCTTTCCCCCTCTTGTCATTCTCTTTCTCCCCTTGTCATTCTCTCCCCCTCTTGTCATTCTCTTCCCCCTTGTCTTTCCCCCTCTTGTCATTCTCTTTCTCCCCCTTGTCATTCTCCCCCCTTCCTCCCCTGCCTCTATTGTAGCGTGGCCGAGCTCTTTATGGTCCACGGGTACAGGAGCTTTAGTTTCCTGTACCCGGGCGGACTGACAGGAAGTGCACACTGTGTGCGCACTTCCTGTCAGTCCGGCCGGGTACAGGAGACAGATGCTCCTGTACCGCGGACCATACAGGGCTCGGCCACGCTACAATGAGGGAGTGACAGGAGGGAGCGCTGAGCGGATGGACGCGCCAGCCTGAGCAGTGGTGTAGCCACCTGAGACTTAATATAGAGCGTTCGGGCGGCTGCAGCATGAGGGGGGCCGACTCTCCTAGCTGTGCCCCTTCCCAAGGGGCGCTCTACGTGGCTGCCTAGTGCGCTTATAGGACGCGCCGGCCCTGGGTAGACCTTTGGACAGAGGGGCAGAGAGAGATTGGAGCGGGCCCATACACCAATTTGCGCATACCCTCGACCAAGACAAAGGAAGGTAGTGACAAAGGAACTTCGGGAATTGGAAAAGAATATTCCTCATCACAGTAACATCTCAGGGGAAGAGGTGGAGGCTCTCTTGTCTTTAGAGATGGATGCGTCAATTGTAATAAAACCTCAGACAAGGGAGGGAATACTGCTGTTTTGGAGAAGGCCTGTGTAAGACATCTTAAGTGATGCGACCTGTTATCAAGTTCTGGCTGATAATCCCTTAGGTCTCTTTCCAAATAAGCTGTCCAGACCAGTGAACATCATCTGGTAGATAAATCGGAAAGGGTTTTCTAATTCCGTAACATCCCGCCATGGCTTGCTTTTATGCGTTGCAGAAGATTCACAAGGGTTTGAATCCCTTAATAGGAGACCAATTGTGTCAGGCATTGCGAGTCTGACACAAAACATTAGTGTGTATGTAGATACCATTTTACGCCCTTTGTAGTGTCCTTACCCTCCTACACAAGGGATACCATGGAGGTACTGAACCGCCTTAATGGTATCTCTTGTGAGCGAGATGTTATGCTGGCCAGTCTGGACGCTGCTATATAGCGCCATCCCGCATGAGAGGGCATCCAGACGGTGCAGCATTTTCTGAAAGAATGAGGGGCCCACTGTGCACTCCACAATGAATTTATCTCTCTCCTGGACTTTCTCCTGACTCATAATACCTTCACCTTTAAAGGGAAGACTTATCGCCAGCTCCGGGAGTGGCCATGATAAGTCCCTGTGCCCGACCTGGGCTGGTGGGAAAAGGAGATGCTCTTTGGAGAGTCTATGGAGCGATGGTCGTCAATTATCCAGCTATGGCCACGTTTCATAGACGACATTCTAATTCTGTGGAAAGGGGATACGAAGCAGTTTAACACCTTTGTGCACTCGATATTAGCGACGCGGTCTCTTCTTCACCTCCACTCTAGACCTTACGATTAATAAGGATAGGGAGGGACGCCTCAGCACTTGCTGCGGTGGAGAGCTGGCACCCACGGGCACAATACCTCAGAGCCAGACGTAATTGTTCCGACCGGTTTAGGAACAAAGGGTATCCAGATAAGGTATTAAATGAAGCATACCATCATGTGCAAACCGGAATACGCTACTGACCCCAAAAGCAAAACAGGGGGCGTGGATGTGACGCGCATTATTGGCACATTGGATGATGGAAATAGACCAGTTAGGAATATCATCACCAGATTTTGGGGCATTTTACAAGCAGACCCAGATGTGGGGAGCCAGTTGCCTCCATTACATATCGGAGGGTGGCAATTTGAAAGATCAGCTAGTACATAGTTACCTCCAACCCCATCACCGGCCTCCGTGGCTCCCACCGCCCACTAGCGGTATGTAGAGATGTAGTGGATGTGTGGCGTGTGACTCCGTATCATTTGGGAAGATTCTCCTCCACAGAGACTGGTAAAATATACCACATCAATGCATGTATCACCTGCATGACACCAGCACTGCTGTATTTGATGACATGCATCTGTGGCTTACAATACGTGGGCAAGACCACAAGGGAGCTGAGACGATGGGATCGGAGAACATCTGGGCGATATACGTAACGAAGAGAGACCCCAATCGCAAGGCATGTGAATGAGGTCCATTCCAATGACTCAACTGCCATTACGTTTCGAGGAATTGACCGTCAGAGGGGTGACATGGAGAAAAGAGTCGGAATGGGTCTGTCGCCTCTATACAGAAACCTTCACGTGCTTTATAGAATAACAAGGGTTGCGAATTCCACACGTAAATTCATTACCGGCGTGGACATATTCGTGCCAACACAATTGCCTGCGACAATATGTGAGGTCTATTCTCTATGAAGGGTCACCGCCTGATGTGCTGCTCTGCACAGACACTTTCATATCTATGTTGTGCAACTTTATTATTATCACCGGATGAGTGGCGTTTTATCTTGTCTGCAGGATTGTGCCATCGATTTGTGTGTGTAAGCCATATATCGCCAGTTTGGAAAATACCCGACGAATATCGCCTATTTCCCCCACTCTGCCTATTTCACACTGGCTTTTGCCGGAATTATCTAAGAGCCGCCTAAAGGTCCTCAGCATAAGGAATATTCAGGATGGAATGGATGAATGGGAGTTTTAGGTAGTAAAGTGTACCTGGAGTAGGTTCAAGGACCTGCGGCATCGGAACATGTGACTGCGGCATCGGAGCATGTGACTGCGGCATCGGAGCATGTGACTGCGGCATCATAGCATGTGACTGCGGCATCATAGCATGTGACTGCGGCATCATAGCATGTGACTGCGGTGTTATAGCATGTGACTGCGGTGTTATAGCATGTGACTGCGGGGTCATAGCATGTGACTGCGGGGTCATAGCATGTGACTGCGGCGTCATGGCATGTGACTGCGGTGTTATAGCATGTGACTGCGGTGTCATAGCATGTGACTGCGGCATCGGAGCATGTGACTGCGGTGTTATAGCATGTGACTGCGGTGTTATAGCATGTGACTGCGGTGTCATAGCATGTGACTGCGGTGTTAGGGTTAGGGTTTATTTTGTGGAAGCAGGTATATCGCAGTCCTCAATCAGTATTTTGTGGAAGCAGGTATATCGCGCCCCCTCAATCAGTATTTTGTGGAAGCAGGTATATCATACCCCTCAATCAGTATTTTGTGGAAGCAGGTATATCGCGCCCCTCAATCAGTATTTTGTGGAAGCAGGTATATCATACCCCTCAATCAGTATTTTGTGGAAGCAGGTATATCGCACCCCTCAATCAGTATTTTGTGGAAGCAGGTATATCGCGCCCCTCAATCAGTATTTTGTGGAAGCAGGTATATAGAGCCCCTCAATCAGTATTTTGTGGAAGCAGGTATATCGCGCCCTTAATCAGTATTTTGTGGAAGCAGGTATATCGCAGTCCTCAATCAGTATTTTGTGGAAGCAGGTATATCGCGCCCCTCAATCAGTATTTTGTGGAAGCAGGTATATCATACCCCTCAATCAGTATTTTGTGGAAGCAGGTATATCGCGCCCTCAATCAGTATTTTGTGGAAGCAGGTATATCACACCCCTCAATCAGTATTTTGTGGAAGCAGGTATATCGCCCCTCAATCAGTATTTTGTGGAAGCAGGTATATTATACCCCTCAATCAGTATTTTGTGGAAGCAGGTATATCGCACCCCTCAATCAGTATTTTGTGGAAGCAGGTATATCAGCCCCTCAATCAGTATTTTGTGGAAGCAGGTATATAGAGCCCCTCAATCAGTATTTTGTGAAAGCAGGTATATCGCACCCCTCAATCAGTATTTTGTGGAAGCAGGTATATTGTACCCCTCAATCAGTATTTTGTGAAAGCAGGTATATCGCACCCCTCAATCAGTATTTTGTGGGCCGTAGGTATATCACACCCTCAATCAGTATTTTGTGGAAGCTGGTATATCGCACCCCTCAATCAGTATTTTGTGGAAGCAGGTATATAGAGCCCCTCAATCAGTATTTTGTGGAAGCAGGTATATCGCGCCCCTCAATCAGTATTTTGTGGAAGCAGGTATATCATACCCCTCAATCAGTATTTTGTGGAAGCAGGTATATAGAACCCCTCAATCAGTATTTTGTGGAAGCAGGTATATTGTACCCCTCAATCAGTATTTTGTGAAAGCAGGTATATCGCACCCCTCAATCAGTATTTTGTGGACGCAGGTATATCACACCCCTCAATCAGTATTTTGTGGAAGCTGGTATATCGCACCCCTCAATCAGTATTTTGTGGAAGCAGGTATATAGAGCCCCTCAATCAGTATTTTGTGGAAGCAGGTATATCGCGCCCCTCAATCAGTATTTTGTGGAAGCAGGTATATCATACCCCTCAATCAGTATTTTGTGGAAGCAGGTATATAGAACCCCTCAATCAGTATTTTGTGAAAGCAGGTATATCGCACCCCTCAATCAGTATTTTGTGGAAGCAGGTATATAGAACCCCTCAATCAGTATTTTGTGGAAGCAGGTATATCGCACCCCTCAATCAGTATTTTGTGGAAGCAGGTATATTGTACCCCTCAATCAGTATTTTGTGGAAGCAGGTATATCGCACCCCTCAATCAGTATTTTGTGGAAGCAGGTATATCGCACCCCTCAATCAGTATTTTGTGGAAGCAGGTATATC
>JAKVIS010000035.1:0-157500 GCA_033119425.1 Bufotes viridis | reverse complement strand
CGCCCTACCAGATACAGGGAGATCTCATATTTGGAGACCTCAATGCAAGAACAGGGAGGGAGAGAGACCTGAGAACTGAAGGAACCATCTATATATTCGGAGCAGGCACGGACTGAGACAGCTCAGTGTACACCGAGAGGAACAGCTATGACAGCACAGTCAATAAAAGGGGCAGAAAACTGCTGAACTTATGTCGAAGCCTCGGACTTCATATTCTCAATGGCCGCACCAAGGGAGACTCTCTTGGTCGACATACCCTAAACATCCTTCACAACGTCCTCAGCAAAAGCCAAGCAGGCTTCATGCCAAACCACCGCACCACGGACCACATCTACTCCCTGCAGAGCCTCATCAAGAGCCATGTCCACAATACAAGGAAAGCCTGCCTGCTTTGTGGACTTTAAGAAGGCCTTCGACTCAGTGTGGCACCCGGGCCTATTACTGAAACTCCTTGAAAGTGGAATAGGACAAAAAAACATATGATGTCATCAGAAGTTCCTACAATGAGAACAGATGCAGCGTGAAGGTGAATGGGAGGAGAACGGCCTATTTCTGGCAGAGCCGAGGAGTCAGGCAGGGCAGCAGCCTCAGCCCAACCCTCTATAACATCTATATCAATGAGCTGGCGATGCTCTGGAGTCCTCCTCCGCACCCGGTCTCACCCTCCAAGACACTGAGATGAAACTTCTCCTTTATGCAGATTATCTTCTGCTACTATCACCAACTGAGAAAGGTGTCCGAGATCACCTGAAAATCCTGGAGAAGTTCAGTAACACGTGGGCACTGCCCATCAATCCAAAGAAAACCAGCATCATGGTGTTCCAGAGGAAAAACCGTAAACCAACCGGGCGACCTCGCTTCCTGCTAAACAGCTGTCTATTTTCAGAAACCGACATCAACACCTGCCTGGGCCTAGAAATCAGCCAATCAGGGAGCTTTAAGAAAGACAAGCGAGCAAAACCTTCTATGCCATCAGAAGGCGTCTGTATTATCTTAGAGCACCAGTGACCGTCTGGCTTAAAATCCTTGACACCTTCATCATCCCAATCCTCCTGTATGGCAGCGAAGTCTGGGGCCCAGACACATACCCAGACTGGATAAAGTGGGAGTCCGGGCCAACTATTCCACCTAGAATTCCTGCAAACACCTTCTCCAGGTCCACAGGAGCACCTCAAACAGCGCCTGTCGAGCAGAACTGAGCAGATTCCCACTATACCCTGCTGTCCAGAAGAGGCGCTATCACTCAGAGCCCACCTGCATAGCAGCAGTCCCAGCTCCGACCATCACAAAGCCCTGCTACACCAAGAAGCCCCAGAAAAACAAAGCAACAAGTCACCCCAACCCAGCCTGCCCAAGCCACCGACCAGTACAGCCTGGCAAAGGGGAAATCAGAGGATGATACACAAGGATAAAGAGAAGCATATCAGCGTCTGGAGGAACGACATACGAACATCACGGAAGCTGACAGTATACCAGAGCCTGCAGAGGGAGTACAAACTGCCCCATATCTGGAGAAACTCCCCAATCCAAGAGACCGACGGATCCTGAGCCGGGCACACTGAGCGCCCACAGCCTGCTCATCGAATCCGGGCGTCACCGATAGAGGTACAAGCCCAGGGAGAGCAGAATGTGCCAGCAGTGCGACCAGGAGTCCATGGAGGATGAGCCTCACTTCCTGCTGCAGTGCCCCAAATACTCAGCAGTGAGAGATTCTCACTTCAGGAGACTGTCTGATCTCTGCCCAGACTACACCTCCAGGAGGAGGAAGAGACTCTCCATACTGCTGGGGGAAGAGGAGAGCACTGCGGCCATAGCAGCACAATATATTACTGCCTGCCATAGACTGAGAGGAGAACACTGCGGCCATAGCAGCACAATATATTACTGCCTGCCATAGACTGAGAGGAGAACACTGCGGCCATAGCAGCACAATATATTACTGCCTGCCATGGACTGAGAGGAGCCTGATATTACATGGACTCCTTTATCCCCACCCTGGACGTGTTCACACCACCCAACCCTACCAAATTATTTTATTTCCCACTTGCTTTGGCAATGCAAAAATGTATTTAGTCCTGCCAATAAAGCTGATTTGATTTGATAGATATGTAATAGATAAATATGAAATAGATAGATCCATACAGTGCGCCCCGTTCATACACGATCTATGCAGTGTGCCTCGTCCATACACCATCCATACAGTGTGCCCCGTCCATACACCATCCATACAGTGCGCCCCGTCCATACACCATCCATACAGTGCGCCCCATCTATACACCATCCATACAGTGCGCCCCATCCATACACCATCCATATACTGCACCTCGTCCATACACCATCATACAGTGTGCCCCGTCCATACACCATCCATACAGTGCGCCCCATCTATACACCATCCATACAGTGCGCCCCAGTGTATGGGTGGTGTATAGACGAGGCGCACTGTATGAGTGATGTATGGACGGAGCACTGCATGGATCGTGTATGGGACGGGCGCACTGTATGAATAGTGTATAGATGGAGCCTGCTATGGATGGTGTATAGACGGGCGCACTGTATGGATGGTGTATGGACGCAGGCGCACCTATGGATGGTGTATGGAGCGGGCACACTGTATGAGTGAGTGTATGGATGGGGCGCACTGTCATGAGTGATGTATGGATGAGGCGCACTGTATGGGTGGTGTATAGATGGGACATACTCTATGGATGGTGTATGGATGAGTGCAGTGTATGGATGGTGTATGGACAGGGCGCACTGTATGGATGGTGTATGGACGGGGCGCACTGTATGGATGGTGTATAGGCAGGGCGCACTGTATGGATGGTGTATGGACGGGCGCACTGTATGGATGGTGTATAAGCAGGGCGCACTGTATGGATGGTGTATAGATGGGGCGCACTGTATGGATGGTGTATGGACAGGAGCACACTGTATGGATGGTGTATGGATGGGGCGCACTGTATGGATGGTGTATGAGCAGGGCACACTGTATGGATGGTGTATGGGCGGGCGCACTGTATGGATGGTGTATGGGCGGGGCACACTGTATGGATGGTGTATAGATAGGGCGCACTGTATGGATGGTGTATGGATGGGGCGCACTGTATGGATGGTGTATGGACGGGGCACACTGTATGGATGGTGTATGGATGAGGCGCACTGTATGGATGGTGTATGGATGGGGCACACTGTATCGATGGTGTATGGGCGGGGCACACTGTATGGATGGTGTATAGGCAGGGCACACTGTATGGATAGTGTATAGATGGGGCGTACTCTATGGATGGTGTATGGACGGGGCGCACTGTATGGATGGTGTATAGACGAGGCACACTGTATGGATGGTGTATAGACGGGGCGCACTGTATGGATGGTGTATGGATGGGGCACACTGTATGGATGGTGTATAGATGGGGCGCACTGTATGGATGGTGTATAGATGGGGCGCACTGTATGGATGGTGTATGGGCGAGGCGCACTGTATGGATAGTGTATGGATGGGGCGCACTGTATGGATGGTGTATAGACAGGGCGCACTGTATGGATGGTGTATGGATGGGGCGCACTGTATGGATGGTGTATGGGCGGGCGCACTGTATGGATGGTGTATAGATGGGGCGCACTGTATGGATGGTGTATGGATGGGGCGCACTGTATGGATGGTGTATGGGCGGGCGCACTGTATGGATGATGTATGGACGGGCGCACTGTATGGATGGTGTATAGACAGGGCGCACTGTATGGATGGTGTATGGATGGGGCGCACAGTATGGGTGGTGTATGGATGGGGCACACTGTATGGATGGTGTATGGACCGGGCGCACTGCATGGATCGTGTATGAACAGGGCGCACTGTATGGATGGTGTATAGACAGGGCGCACTGTATGGATGAGTGTATGGACAGGGCACACTGTATGGATGGTGTATAGATGGGCGCACTGTATGGATGGTGTATGGACGAGGCGCACTGCATGGATGGTGTATGGATGGGGCGCACTGTATGGATAGTGTATAGATGGGGCGCACTGTATCGATGGTGTATGGATGAGGCGCACCGTATGGATGGTGTATGGATGGGGCACACTGTATGGATGGTGTATGGACGGGCGCAGTGTATGGATGGTGTATAGATAGGGTGCACTGTATGGATGGTGTATGGACAGGGGCACACTGTGTGGATGGTGTATAGGCGGGCGCACTGTATGGATGGTGTATGGGCCGGGCGCACTGTATGGATGGTGTATGGACGGGGCACACTGTGTGGATGGTGTATAGACGGGCGCAATGTATGGATGGTGTATAGACGGGCGCACTGTATGGATGGTGTATAGATGGGGCGCACTCTATGGATGGTGTATGGATGGGAGCACACTGTATGGATGGTGTATGGATAGGGTGCACTGTATGGATGGTGTATGGACAGGGCACACTGTGTGGATGAGTGTATAGACAGGCGCACTGTATGGATGGTGTATAGGCAGGGCGCACTGTATGGATGGTGTATAGGCAGGGCGCACTGTATGGATGGTGTATAGATGGGGCACACTGTATGGATGGTGTATGGACGAGGTGCAGTGTATGGATGGTGTATAGGCAGGGCGCACTGTATGGATGGTGTATGGGCGGGGCACACTGTATGGATGGTGTATAGATGGGGCGCACTGTATGGATGGTGTATGGACCGGGGCACACTGTATGGATGGTGTATAGATAGGGCGCACTGTATGGATGGTGTATAGATGGAGCGCACTGTATGGATGGTGTATGGATGGGGCGCACTGTATGGATGGTGTATGGATGGGGCGCACTGTATGGATGGTGTATGGACGAGGTGCAGTATATGGATGGTGTATGGACGAGGCGCACTGTATGGATGGTGTATAGATGGGGCGCACTGTATGGATGGTGTATAGATGGGGCACACTGTATGGATGGTGTATGGACGGGCGCACTGTATGGATGGTGTATGGATGGGGCGCACTGTATGGATGGTGTATGGGCGGGGCACACTGTATGGATGGTGTATGGGCGGGCGCACTGTATGGATGGTGTATGGATGGGGCGCACTGTATGGATGGTGTATGGATGGGCGCACTCTATGGATGGTGTATAGATGGGCGCACTGTATGGATGGTGTATGGACAGGCGCACTGTATGGATAGTGTATAGATGGGGCGCACTGTATGGATGGTGTATGGATGGCGCGCACTGTATGGATGGTGTATGGACGGGCACACTGTATGGATGGTGTATGGGCGAGGCACACTGTATGGATAGTGTATAGATAGGGCGCACTGTATGGATGGTGTATGGACGAGGCGCACTGTATGGATGGTGTATGGGCGGGCGCACTGTATGGATGATGTATGGACGGGGCGCACTGTATGGATGGTGTATGGATGAGGCGCACTGTATGGATAGTGTATAGATGGGGCGCACTGTATGGATGGTGTATGGACGAGGCGCACTGTATGGATGGTGTATGGACGGGGCGCACTGTATGGATGATGTATGGACGGGGCGCACTGTATGGATGGTGTATGGATGAGGCGCACTGTATGGATCGTGTATGGACGGGGCGCACTGTATGGATAGTGTATAGATGGGGCGCACTGTATGGATGGTGTATGGATGGGGCGCACTGTATGGATGGTGTATGGACGAGGTGCAGTGTATGGATGGTGTATGGACGGGGCACACTGTATGGGTGGTGTATGGACGGGGCGCACTGCATGGATGGTGTATGGATGGGGCGCACGTTATGGATGGTGTATAGATGGGGCACACTGTATGGATGGTGTATAGATGGGGCGCACTGTATGGGTGGTGTATGGACGGGGCGCACTGCATGGATGGTGTATGGATGGGGCGCACGTTATGGATGGTGTATAGATGGGGTGCACTGTATGGATGGTGTATGGATGGGGCGCACTGTATGGATGGTGTATGGATGAGGTGCAGTGTATGGATGGGGCGCACTGTATGAATGGTGTATGGATGGGGCACACTGTATGGATGGTGTATGGATGGGGCGCACTGTATGGATGGTGTATGGATGGGGCGCACTGTATGGATGGTGTATGGATGGGGCGCACTGTATGGATCGTGTATGGACGAGGTGCAGTGTATGGATGGGGCGCACTGTATGGATGGTGTATGGACGAGGTGCAGTGTATGGATGGTGTATGGACGGGCCACACTGCTATGGGTGGTGTATGGAGGGGGCGCACTGCATGGATCGTGTATGGACGGAGCGCACTGTATGGATGGTGTATAGATGGAGCGCACTGTATGGATGGTGTATAGATGGGGCGCACTCTATGGATCGTGTATGGATGAGGCGCACTGTATGGATGGTGTATGGACGGGGCGCACTGTATGGATGGTGTATAGACAGGGCGCACTGTATGGATGGTGTATAGACGGGGCGCACTGTATGGGTGGTGTATGGATGAGGCGCACTGTATGGGTGGTGTATGGACGGGGCGCACTGTATGGATGGTGTATAGATGGGGCGCACTGTATGGATGGTGTATAGATGGGGCGCACTGTATGGGTGGTGTATAGACGGGGCGCACTGCATGGATGGTGTATGGATGAGGTGCAGTGTATGGATGGTGTATGGATGGGGCGCACGTTATGGATGGTGTATGGACGGGGCGCACTGTATGGATGGTGTATGGACGGGGTGCACTGTATGGATGGTGTATGGACGGGGCGCACTGTATGGATGATGTATAGACGGGGCACACTGTATGGATGGTGTATGGACGGGGCGCACTGTATGGATGGTGTATAGACAGGGCGCACTGTATGGATGGTGTATGGACGGGGCGCACTGTATGGATGGTGTATAGACGGGGCGCACTGTATGGATGATGTATAGACAGGGCGCATTGTATGGATGGTGTATGGGCGGGCGCACTGTATGGATGGTGTATAGGCAGGGCGCACTGTATGGATGGTGTATGGGCCGGGCGCACTGTATGGATGGTGTATAGGCAGGCGCACTGTATGGATCGTGTATGGGCGAGGCGCACTGTATGGATGGTGTATAGACAGGGCGCACTGTATGGATGGTGTATAGGCAGGGCGCACTGTATGGATGGTGTATAGACAGGGCGCACTGTATGGATGGTGTATGGGCAGGCGCACTGTATGGATGGTGTATAGATGGGGCGCACTGTATGATGGTGTATAGATGGGCGCACTGCATGGATCGTGTATGGATGGGGCACACTGTATCGATGGTGTATGGACGAGGTGCACTGTATGGATGGTGTATAGACGGGGCGCACTGTATGGATGGTGTATGGACGGGGCGCACTCTATGGATGGTGTATAGACGGGGCGCACTGTATGGATGGTGTATGGACGAGGTGCACTGTATGGATGGTGTATGGATGGGGCGCACTGTATCGATGGTGTATGGACGGGGCGCACTGTATGGGTGGTGTATGGACGGGGCGCACTGTATGGATGGTGTATAGACTGGGCACACTGTATGGATGATGTATGGACGAGGTGCAGTATATGGATGGTATATCCAAAATAAAAACGAAAAAGTCCAGCTCACCATTCAGGCGTGATTCTTTAATGTAGACAAAATATAAGAACTTCCATATCACCAGGACACCAATACAATGTTACGCGTTTCAGACCTTTACAAATCCAGGTCCTTCATCATGACATATGTCATGATGAAGGACCTGGATTTATAAAGGTCTGACATGCTATACATTGTATTGGTGTCCTGGTGATATGGAAGTTCTATATTCTGTCTACATTAAGAATCACGCCTGATGTGAGCTGGACTTTCGTTTTATCTGGATATACTCGACTTACCAGAAGTCCTGTCCTTGCTCCCAGAGGGGATGGTGTGGGAGTGAAGCTGCCTCTGTTTTCCTTTCGCTTTACATAGTATATGGATGGTGTATGGATGGGGCGCACTGCATGGATCGTGTATGGACGGGGCGCACTGTATGGATGGTGTATAGATGGGGCACACTGTATGGATGGTGTATGGGCGAGGCGCACTGTATGGGTGGTGTATGGACAGGGCGCACTGTATGGATGGTGTATGGATGGGCGCACTGTATGGGTGGTGTATAGACAGGGCGCACTGTATGGATGGTGTATGGGCGGGCGCACTGTATGGATGGTGTATGGGCAGGGCGCACTGTATGGATGGTGTATGGATGGAGCGCACTGTATCGATGGTGTATGGGCGGGCGCACTGTATGGGTGGTGTATGGGCGGGCGCACTGTATGGATGGTGTATAGACTGGGCACACTGTATGGATGATGTATGGACGAGTGCAGTATATGGATGGTGTATGGATGGGGCGCACTGCATGGATCGTGTATGGGCGGGGCGCACTGTATGGATGGTGTATAGATGGGGCACACTGTATGGATGGTGTATGGACGGGGCACACTGTATGGATGAGTGTATAGGCAGGCGCACTCTATGGATGGTGTATGGATGGGGCGCACTCTATGGATGGTGTATAGATGAGGCGCACTGTATGGATGGTGTATGGACGGGGCACACTGTATGGGTGGTGTATGGATGGGGCACACTGTATGGATGGTGTATAGATGAGGCGCACTCTATGGATGGTCTATGGACAGGGCGAACTGTATGGATGGTGTATAGACAGGGCGCACTGTATGGATGGTGTATAGGCAGGCGCACTGTATGGATGGTGTATGGACGGGGCACACTGTATGGATGGTGTATAGATGAGGCGCACTCTATGGATGGTCTATGGGCGGGGCGAACTGTATGGATGGTGTATAGACAGGGCGCACTGTATGGATGGTGTATAGACAGGGCGCACTATATGGATGGTGTATAGACAGGGCGCACTGTATGGATGGTGTATAGGCAGGCGCACTGTATGGATGGTGTATGGACGAGGTGCAGTGTATGGATAGTGTATGGATGGGGCGCACTGTATGGATGGTGTATGGACGAGGTGCAGTGTATGGATGAGTGTATGGATGGGGCGCACTGTATGGATGGTGTATAGACGGGCGCACTGTATGGATGGTGTATGGACGGGGCGCACTGTATGGATAGTGTATGGACAGGGCGCACTGTATGGGTAGTGTATGGACGGAGCACACTGTATGGATGAGTGTATGGGCGGGCGCACTGTATGGATGGTGTATGGAGCGGGCGCACTGTATGGATGGTGTATGGGCAGGGCGCACTGTATGGATGGTGTATAGGCAGGGCGCACTGTATGGATGGTGTATAGATGGGCGCACTGTATGGATGGTGTATGGGCAGGGCGCACTGTATGGATGGTGTATAGATGGGGTGCACTGTATGGATAGTGTATAGATGGGGCGCACTGTATGGATGGTGTATGGATGAGGTGCAGTGTATGGATGGTGTATGGATGGGGCGCACTGTATGGATGGTGTATGGATGGGGCGCACTGTATGGATGGTGTATGCCCTCTGTGCCCTTTGTATGATGGTGAATGCCCTCTGTGCCCTCTATATGATGGTGAATGCCCTCTGAGCCCTCTGTATGATGGTGAATACCACTTGTGCCCTCTGTATGATGGTGAATGCCATCTGTGCCCTCTGTATGATGGTGAATGCCCTCTCTGCCCTTTGTATGATGGTGAATGCCCTCTGTGCCCTCTGTATGATGGTGAATGCCCTCTGTGCCCTCTGTATGATGGTGAATGCCCTCTGTGCCCTCTGTATGATGGTGAATGCCATCTGTACCCTCCGTATGATGGTGAATGCCATCTGTGCCCTCTGTATGATGGTGAATACCACTTGTGCCCTCTGTATGATGGTGAATGCCATCTGTGCCCTCTGTATGATGGTGAATGCCCTCTGTGCCCTTTGTATGATGGTGAATGCCCTCTGTGCCCTTTGTATGATGGTGAATGCCCTCTGTGCCCTCTGTATGATGGTGAATGCCCTCTGTGCCCTCTGTATGATGGTGAATGCCATCTGTGCCCTCCGTATGATGGTGAATGCCATCTGTGCCCTCCGTATGATGGTGAATGCCATCTGTGCCCTCTGTATGATGGTGAATGCCCTCTGAGCCCTCTGTATGATCGTGAATGCCATCTGTACCCTCTGTATGATGGTGAATGCCCTCTGAGCCCTCTGTATGTTCGTGAATGCCATCTGTACCCTCTGTATGATGGTGAATGCCATCTGTGCCCTCTGTATGATGGTGAATGCCATGTTGAGCTCCTTTCTCTGTACAGCCTTGAGATTCTCTAGTAGCAGGCCCTGTATTTTTAGTCTTACTGATAAGAATGTGGATTAAATAAGCGTTTTTGACCTTTTAGTAATTTAGAGATAAGATTTATTAGATGACCACAAAGTGAAAGTGGGATTCATATAGCAAGACAGACAATTAACCCTTTGTGACAGAATCATAAAAGATTTCTCCCAAAGGTGTAAACAAATTAGCATTTAATCCTCACTTTTCCTATAGTTTACCTCTCTACCACAGCACACACCTTCTAGAGCATTCCGGAAGCTATGTAGTGATGTCTCATTGAATGGGAGAGTGTCGAAATCTTTCAGTTTCAGGGCATTTTCAACATCATCAAATGTGGGCAAGTTTGGAGCATAGGGCGTAGTGCCAGGCCTCCTGTGTAGCCTTTCCATTTTATACTCTGCATCAGCCAGGGGCAGTATTCATCCGGGAAATTGAAACCACTGCATATGGCCTGTAAAGAAGAGACATATTAGGTAAACATGGCTTCCTAAATTCCACCGCTACTCGCCATACCATCACCCTTATCTCCCAAGTCTACATGCACTAAATACCAAGCGTTGGTTCTTCGCGTCTTCATCTTTGGCTTTACCAAGAGAACAGCTTAGTCTCCTCCAGACCTCATGAGGTGGAAGCAGACATACGTATATGGCAGTACATGCCAGATGGCTTCCAGACACTTCTGAAAGAGGGACCTGCAGCACTCTGGAGATGCAATGGGGACTGATTTACAAACAAGCATCAAACATAGCGTCCTGTCCACTTGCACGCAATGTGACGGTTCATAGGACATTATGTTAATTGACACCCCTTAAGTAAGTGGTGACACCCACTATTTCATAAAAATGATATGCAAAATAGATACATAAAGTTCCGCTGTGTAAAGGCAAGTAAACAGCAGAAAATAATTGCACTTAGAGTGGGATATGCAGACTGTGGAACCTGACTGCGCATGCACTGAACCTTCTGTGGGTCTAGAGAAAGAGTTGGAACGTACACTGGTGGAGCAGAAGTCATCATGTCATCAGATGTGGCTGGTTGGGAATATCACAATGAAAGTGATGGTCACATTGCATATAAGTGGAGAGGATGCTATGTTTGTGAATCCATTGCATCTGCTCGAGAGTGCTTCAGGTTCCTCTTTCATATTCTGACACTGTCTGCACAGTCTATTTTGATATTGGCCGTATCCACATTTGTGGGCTCGTTGTGCTGCTCACTTTTTGTCTTTCAGATACTTCTGCTATATATACAGCAACATTGCCCTAGTTTCCTGCTCTACCTGGCCAGGCACGAGGGCCTATGGATCGCTGTAGAAGGCCTTAGACCAAAAGACCTCCACTGTACCGCAATCTCTATGGACCTCCCCCGTGTATTATATCCATCCAGTCCACTGTGTATTATCTTCTCTCTATAGACCTCTAATGTGTAATTTCATCTCTATAGACCTCCACCCTGTATTATCATCATCGCTATAGACCTCCACCCTGTATTATCTCCCCTATAGACCTCCACCAGGTATTGTCTCTATAGACCTCCACCATGCATCATCATCTCTATAGGCCTCCACCTTGTATTATCTCCCTATAGACCTCCACCTTGTATTATCTCCCTATAGACCTCCACCAGGTATTGTCTCTATAGACCTCCACCATGCATCATCATCTCTATAGACCTCCACCTTGTATTATCTCCCTATAGACCTCCACCTTGTATTATCTCCCCTATAGACCTCCACCCTGTATTATCTCCCCTATAGACCTCCACCAGGTATTGTCTCTATAGACCTCCAGTGTATTATCATCTCTATAGACCTCCACCATGTATTGTTATCTCTATAGACCTCCACCATGTATTATCATCTCTATGGACCTTCTCTGTGTACTGTTATCTCTATAGACCTCCACCATGTATTATCATCTCTATAGACCTCCACCATGTATTATCATCTCTACAGACCTCCACCATGTATTATCATCTCTACAGACCTCCACCATGTATTATCCTCTCTACAGACCTCCACCATGTATTATCACTCTCTACAGACCTCCACCATGTATTATCATCTCTACAGACCTCCACCATGTATTATCATCTCTATAGACCTCCACCATGTATTATCATCTCTACAGACCTCCACCATGTATTATCATCTCTATAGACCACCACCATGTATTATCATCTCTATAGACCACCACCATGTATTATCACCTCTATAGACCTCCACCATGTATTATCATCTCTACAGACCTCCACCATGTATTATCATCTCTACAGACCTCCACCATGTATTATCATCTCTACAGACCTCCACCATGTATTATCATCTCTACAGACCTCCACCATGTATTATCATCTCTACAGACCTCCACCATGTATTATCATCTCTACAGACCTCCACCATGTATTATCATCTCTATAGACCTCCACCATGTATTATCATCTCTACAGACCTCCACCATGTATTGTTATCTCTATAGACCTCCACCATGTATTGTCTCTATAGACCTCAACCATGTATTATCATCTCTACAGACCTCCACTATGTATTATCATCTCTACAGACCTCCACCATGTATTATCATCTCTACAGACCTCCACCATGTATTATCATCTCTATAGACCTCCACCATGTATTATCATCTCTACAGACCACCATGTATTATCATCTCTATAGACCACCACCATGTATTATCATCTCTACAGACCACCACCATGTATTATCATCATCTCTATAGACCTCCACCATGTATTATCATCTCTACAGACCTCCACCATGTATTATCATCTCTATAGACCTTCACCATGTATTATCATCTCTACAGACCACCATGTATTATTGACAATGGAGATCTCCATTTTTTTTCCAAACAATACTCATAGGATATCTGGAGTTCAAAATCGATGTTCTATCCTCAGGTTAGTTCATCGATATGCTTAGGTCCTACACTCCCCCATTATTTGCTGTTTGAATAGGCAGGGTTGTTTGATCATCCCAGAAAACCCCTTTAACCCTGATATGTTACAGTTGTGACTTTTATGTGCATTATGAGCCTTGCAGAGCTCTAGTGACATGCCTATCATCACCACTGTTTTCACCCAGTTCTTACACTTAGATTTTCAAACACTGAGGTCCTTTTCTTTGCACACTGTGTTCTATGGAGTGGCCTCCAGAATCTTTCACCGAGCTGAATTTATGCTGTCCCCTCTATCTCAAACTATTTTTGGTCACTTTTTTACTTCCTTTCTAAACCTGAATACTCTCCACCTTGCTATATATTCTTAGTTTATCTCTTCACACGCTATAATGATTCTTCCCTTTCTTATCTGCATCCTCAACACAGTGACCACCATCACTATTTCTGAATTAGGGTAATTTTAAGATTTATCTAGAACTTTAGTTAAATTTATTGAATGGACTGTAGTGATACCTTCCAAAAAGAAAAGTGGGAGTAGGGATTAAGCACTCCATGGGCATCATTAGTACCCATGAGTTCATCAGTACAAATTGAACAGTTCTTCTCCCTCGCCAGTCATAATAGGGAAGAGCGAAATCTTCATCTCCGGTCATGAGCTGCATCTGTCTCTCCAAGAACAGAAGGCCTAGGCGATGCCATCCGGGAAATGCAGGGCCTTGGTGAGCAAAGTTCTTATTAGGGATGAATGTGCTATTTATCATGATAGTCTTCATGGAGTAATAATGCAACCAAGCAAAGATATCATAGAGAGACGCGTCTACAAAGCGGTAAGTCTCACGATGGTGTCGGTCTCCTGTGCTCAGCACAACAAAATCTTGACTCTTCGTGGTCTTGGCCAAGGCCAAGTAACTGAAAAATCTTTTCTGTTCTAGGGGTGACAGCTCGCGGATCTCTCTCCTTATGATGATCTTCTTTCTCTCACACTTCTCACCGTGGTGGCCAAATCTGCAGTCACCACAATCATAACCACTATAGTTCCCAAAGCACTCACAAGTGTTCTCGTAATAGTGTCTTGGCCAGTCTAGTCGATCGTCATTATACTGGGGGATTGATTCTTTGGCTGTCCAGCTTCGGCATCTCCCACGACCTGACAGGGAACCACATGGGCTTTTATCTTTCCAAAGTGGACAACAAGTCTTGGTGCGAAAAGCAGCTTCAGATGTGCAGACTCTGGGGAACTGACTCTCCACGAAGCAAAGGCAAAAAGTCAGGAAGATGATGATGTGAAGCATGATTTTTTAAAGTTGTTCGGCACCTGATGATAGAAAAATGTAAAGCAGCGTTACTCCCTTAAAGATGAACCCATTTACCTGAATGTACTAGTTAAAGGGGCGGACATCAGACAGATCTGATAGTACTCGGTTTATAAATAGTAAAATGATAAATATACCCCTTCTTTGTCATCGGGTCTGATTTCTACAGATGTATTTTTCTAAGTAAACAGCTGAAAGGCAGGCCCTGTGCATAGAAGGCAGGAACACTACCAGGGGCACTACTACCAGTGACCACAGGGGGCACTACTATCATTGAGGGAGTCACACAGAGACTTATATAGAAAGAGATCTAGAGATCTACAGGAAGACATCACTAGTAAAGGGCTACAGTATTCGCCAAACTCAAAGTTACAGATGGACACGGCCTTTTTCACACACATAACCCTGCCTACTTCACCCATAATCCCGCCCACAATCCCACCCAAGCCACGCCCCAAAATTAGCCCATTCAAATCCCTTTTATTCATTTTAGATCCAATAAAATGTCAGTAATTTAATTAAATTTAATATGTTTAAAAATAAAATAAAATGATATTAAGCTCTTACTAAGCATTATAAAAACCATTATATATATTGTCAATGTCTAATTGATCCTTCGATCTTGATAAAACTAAAAGACCTTCGATGATGTCACCGAAACGCCCCATTTTCCACCCATAACCCAGCCCACTCCGCCTACAACCTCTCCCAGCATGATGTCATTGCAGGTCCTAAAAGTTAACTGTTGCAATCCCTTTGCTAAAGGACCTGCGATCTGTGAAACTTGCGTTAAATATATACGAACGTGTTTAATAAATCGAAGGCTGTCGTGATTTAAGCAAAGTGTTTGATCGCCGCATCTAACGCAGATACGTAGCATTTATAAATATTAACAATAGCTGATTGCAGCAACCAACTTTCCCGGGTGCTGATAACACGTTGAAGACATGTTCGGGCACGTCCTAGGACGTACCGCCAGTAATTCAGATGTCCTAAGACGTTATTTAGGAGCGCCAGCCGCAGCGCCTAATTTTAAAAAAATAATAAGAATAAAAGGGGATTTAAATGGGCAGTATTTTAGGAGTGGCTTGGATGGGATTGTGGGCGGAGTATGGGCAGGAAATGGGCGTGTCCACTTGTCACTTTGACGAATACTGTAACCCTTTACTACTGACATCTTTTTCAGAAACAGAGAATGGTTTGGATGTGGATTTGAACAGTGAATAATGTATGGGTCTAAAGAGTTAGGGCTCACGCACATGAACATATTTTTTTCCGTGTCCATTCCTTTTCTGGCAGCCCATATGCGGAACCATTAACTTCAATGGTGCCTTATGCGTGCACAGTATGCGTGGACAGGATGTTCCATGTATTCTAGTTTTTATGTATTTCTATGGGGGCCTCAATGTCAGTGTCATAGAAAGAATAAAGAAGTAACTGACTTCCTGTCCTGTGTCAGTTGGAGAGTCAGAGTGTTGGTCACATGACACAGCTGAGGATCAGAATGGAGGTTATAACGAAAAATACAGTTTGTCAAGAATCACTACAGATTACATCATATACCTAACGGGTCACAGAAAAATATTTTTGTTGCAGAGCTTCTTTAAGGGGTTAACAATAGCTAAAGTAAAAAAATTAAAATGTTTAAATGTAAAATAGAAATAAAATTCCAATTCCACCCTAATTGAAATAATTAAAAACAAACATCATTGGTTTTGCTGCATCTGAAAATGGTCAAACTACTGGATGTAAAATATTTATCCTGCACGACCAGAGGCATAATGGGAAAAAAATATCAGAAATCGATTCTTATTAGCCACTTCACTTCCCAAAACGAAAGTGAATAAAAATCATCAAAAAGTCATTCATACCCCAAAATGTGATTAACCCCTTAGTGACCAGCCTGTTTTGGGCCCTACTGACCAAGCGTTCTTCTTCCTTTTTCATCCAAGTGCTATAACTTTTTAATTTTTCCATCTATGTAGCTTTATGAGCGCTTGTTTTTTCCGGGACAAGTTGTAGTTTTTAATGGCGCCGTTTTGGGGTACACATAAGTTTCACCCAAAGATACACCTCTATGCAATTCAGTATATTTGTGCAAAGATATAAAGTTACACCTCAAAAATTAACTCAATTCCAAATGTGGACTAGGTATAATAAAACATAACTTTTACTTCAAATAATTTCTAAAAGCATATGGTGGCAGTGAACGAATGAAAGACATACATACATATACATAAACTACCACCCTCTGGGGCCGCAAAGGGTAAGTGTAGTATGAGTGGATCTCACCCCATCCTGTAGTCATGCGGCCAACGAACACTGGGTGGTGTCAGGGCCCCAGTTGGAAACACTAGTGATCAGAGGTGTTTGTGGTTATGGCTAGTGTTGAGCGAACAGTTCGAGCATAGTTCGGGTTCGTACCGAATTTTGGGGTGTTCGTGACACGGACCCGAACTCGAACATTTTCGTAAAAGTTCGGGTTCGGGTTTGTTGTTCGGCGATTACTTCCCGCTTTCTGAAGGGCTGCACAGCAGCTAATCAGCTAGCGTTTTACTTCTTGCCCTAAGAGCCCATCACAGCCATGCCTACTAATGGCATGGCTGTGATTGGCCAAGTGCAGCATGTGACCCAGCCTCTATTTAAGCTGGAGTCACGTAGCGCCGCACGTCACACTGCTCTGATTAGTGTAGGGAGAGGACGCAGCTTCTGTCAGGGCGAGATTAGGCAGGGAAAAGTCAGCAACAGCACCTATTGAACGGATCAATGAACGGATCGATCTACAGCTGTGAATGATTCAACTTCTGCTAGTTAATTGCTCACTGGTTAAACTGAAATTCACTTAAATACCAATCCCTGAATCTGGTGTTCCAGCTGTGGCTAGCCAAGTGTAATACTGTCTGCTGTCTGGCAAAGAATATATATTTTTTTCTGGGGTGAAATTTAATTGGTGACTGGATAATTTCCCTAGTGTCCGTCAAAGGATAGATTTTGTTCTGTGGTGAAATACAGCTCCAAAAATAAAAATACAATAAATCTGGTGTTCCAGTTGTTGCAGGCCTAATTTAAATCTGTCCGTAAAAGGATACCTTTCATCCAGGGCCTAAATACTAGCCCTAAAAGAGATATTCCCCTAAATCAGTGGTTACTGCTGCGCCTGGATTAGTGTAATACGCTACATAAATAAATAGGCAGATAGTGGTAGGTGCCTGTAAAAAAGGCCTGGATTTGAAATCAATACATTGGGCCAAATATTTTATTCCTTATTGTGGTGCTTGGTGAACGGTAACAATGAGGAAAACATCTAGTAAGGGACGCGGACGCGGTCGTGGTGGTGTTAGTGGACCCTCTGGTGCTGGGAGAGGACGTGGCCATTCTGCCCCAGCCACACGTCCTAGTGAACCAACTACCTCAGGTTCCAGTACCCGCCAGAATTTACAGCGATATTTGGTGGGGCCCAATACCGTTCTAAGGATGGTAAGGCCTGAGCAGGTACAGGCGCTAGTCAATTGGGTGGCCGACAGTGGATCCAGCACGTTCACCACATTATCTCCCACCCAGTCTTCTGCAGAAAGCGCACAGGTGGCGCCTGAAAACCAAGCCCATCAGTCTGTCACATCACCCCCATGCATATCAGGGAAACTGTCTGAGCCTCAAGTTATGCAGCAGTCTCTTATGCTGTTTGAAGACTCTGCTGGCAGGGTTTCCCAAGGGAATCCACCTAGCCCTTCCCCAGCGGTGGAAGACATAGAATGCACTGATGCCCAACCACTGATGTTTGCTGATGAGGACATGGGAATACCACCTCATCGGAGTCCGCACGTCTCTGATGATGACGAAACACAGGTGCCAACTGCTGCGTCTTTCTGCAGTGTGCAGACCGAACAGGAGGTCAAGGAGGAAGACTGTGTGGAAGACGATGCAGGGGACGATGAGGTCCTAGACCCCACATGGAATGAAGGTCGTGCCACTGACTTTCATAGTTCAGAGGAAGAGGCAGTGGTGAGACCGAGCCAACAGCGTAGCAAAAGAGAGAGCAGGGGCAAAAGCAGAACAGCCGCTGCCAAGAGAGTTCGCCTGCTACTGGCCACCACCACCAGGGACCGAGCACCCCAAAGGCAGCCTCAAGGAGTTCTCTGGCATGGCACTTCTTTAAACAATGTGCTGACGACAAGACCCGAGTGGTTTGCACGCTGTGCCATCAGATCCTGAAGCGAGGCATTAACGTTCTGAACCTTAGCACAACCTGCATGACCAGGCATCTACATGCAAAGCATGAACTGCAGTGGAGTAAACACCTTAAAAGCAAGGAACTCACTCAGGCTCCCCTGCTCCCTCTTCTGCTGCTGCCTCAGCCTCTTCCTCCGCCTCGGGAGGAACGTTGGCACCTGCCGCCCACCAAACAGAGGATGTGGCACCGACACCACCACTTGCGTCACCAAGCATCTCCACCTTGTCACACGGCAGCGTTCAGCTCTCCATCTCACAAACCTTGGAGAGAAAGCGTAAATTCCCACCTAGCCACCCTCGAGCCCTGGGCCGGAATGCCAGCATTTCTAAACTACTGGCCTTTGAAATGCTGTCATTCAGGCTGGTGGACACAGACAGCTTCAAACAGCTGATGGCCATGGCTGTCCCACAGTATGTGGTTCCCAGCCGCCACTACTTCTCAAGACAGCCGTGCCTTCCCTGCACATGCAAGTGTCCGATAAAATCAAGTGTGCACTGCGCAACGCCATCTGTGGCGAGGTCCACCTAACCACAGATACGTGGACCAGTAAGCACGGCCAGGGACGCTATATCTCCTAACTGCACACTGGGTAAATGTAGTGGCGGCTGGGCCCCAGGCGGAGAGTTCCTTGGCGCACGTCCTTCCGCCGCCAAGGATCGCAGGGCATCATTCTTTGCCTCCTGTAGCCTCCTCCTCCTACTCAGCTTCCTCCTCCTCTGCTTCCACCAGCTCATCCAGTCAGCCACACACCTTCACCACCAACTTCAGCACAGCCCGGGGTAAACGTCAGCAGGCCATTCTGAAACTCATATGTTTGGGGACAGGCCCCACACCGCACAGGAGTTGTGGCGGGGTATTGAACAACAGACCGGCGAGTGGTTTCTGCCGGTGGGCCTCAAGCCCGGCCTGGTGGTGTGCGATAATGGGCGAAATCTCATCGCAGCTCTGGGACTAGCCGGTTTGGCGACATCCCTTGCCTGGCGCATGTGCTGAATTTGGTGGTGCAGAAGTTCATTCACAACTACCCCGACATGTCAGAGCTGCTGCATAAAGTGCGGGCCCTCTGTGCGCGCTTCCGGCGTTCACATCCTGCCGCTGCTCGCCTGTCTGCGCTACAGCGGAACTTCGGGCTTCCCGCTCACCGCCTCATATGCGACGTGCCCACCAGGTGGAACTCCACCTTGCATATGCTGGAGAGACTGTGCGAGCAGCAGCAGGCCATAGTGGAGTTTCAGCTGCAGCACACAGGCATCAGTCGCACTGCGGAACAGCACCACTTCACCACCAATGATTGGGCCTCCATGCGAGACCTGTGTGCCCTGTTGCGCTGTTTCGAGTACTCCACCAACATGGCCAGTGGCGATGACACCGTTATCAGCGTTACAATACCACTTCTATGTCTCCTTGAGAAAACGCTTAGGGCGATGATGGAAGAGGAGGTGGCCCAGGAGGAGGATGAGGGGTCATTTTTAGCACTTTCAGGCCAGTCTGTTAGAAGGGCCTCAGAGGGAGGTTTTTGCAACAGCAGAGACCAGGTACAAATGTGGCCAGCCAGGGCCCACTACTGGAGGACGAGGAGGATGAGGAGGAGGTGGAGGAGGATGAGGATGAAGCAGGTTCACAGCGGGGTGGCACCCGACACAGCTCAGGCCCATCACTGGTGCGTGGCTGGGGGATACGGAGGACAATGACAATACGCCTCCCACAGAGGACAGCTTGTCCTTACCTCTGGGGAGCCTGGCACACATGAGCGACTACATGCTGCAGTGCCTGCGCAATGACAGCAGAGTTGCCCACATTTTAACGTGTGCGGACTACTGGGTGGCCACCCTGCTGGATCCCCGGTACAAAGACAATGTGCCCACTTTACTTCCTGCACTGGAGCGTGATAGGAAGATGCGCGAGTACAAGCGCACGCTGGTAGACGCGTTCCTGAGAGCATTCCCAAATGTCACAGGGGAACAGGTGGAAGCCCAAGGCGAAGGCAGAGGAGGAGCAAGAGGTCGCCAACGCAGCAGTGTCACGGCCAGCTCCTCTGAGGGCAGGGTTAGCATGGCAGAAATGTGGAAAAGTTTTGTCTCCACGCCAAAATGATCCCAGTGAAATCTACCCTCCAAAAACCATATTGCGTTAATTCCCTTCTGTGCCCTGCCGTGTGCCCGTACAGCAGTTTACCACCACATATGGGGTGTTTCTGTAAACTACAGAATCAGGGCAATAAATATTGAGTTTTGTTTGGCTGTTAACCCTTGCGTTGTTAGTGTAAAAAAAAATGATTAAAATGGAAAATTTGCTAAAAAAGTGAAATTCTGAAATGTCATTTTTCATTAATTCTTGTGGAACACCTAAAGGGTTAACAAAGTTTGTAATATCAGTTTTGAATACCTTGAGGGGTGCAGTTTCTACAATGGGGTCATTTATGGGGGGTTTCCACTATGTAAGCCTCGCTAAGTGACTTCAGACCTGAACTAGTCCTTAAAAAGTGGGTTTTGGAAATTTTCTTAAAAAATTTAAGATTTGCTTCTAAACTTCTAAGAATTGTAACGTCCCAAAAAAGAAAATGTAATTTACAAAATGATCCAAACATGAAGTAGACACATGAGGAATGTAAAGTAATAGTTATTTTAGGAGGTATGACTATCTGGTTTAAAAGCAGAGAAATAAAAATTTAGAAAATTGCGAATTTTTCATTTTTTTTTATAAATTTGGTATTTTTTTATAAATAAAAATGAAATATTTTGACTCTATTTTACCAGTGTCATGAAGTACAATATGTGACAAGAAAACAATCTCAGAATGGCCTGGATAAGTAAGAGCTTTTAAAGTTGTCACCACATAAAGGCCTCTTTCACACATGTTTGACGCCCGGATAAGAGGCGGGTGCGTTGTGGGAATATGCGCGATTTTTCCTTGCGGTGCAAACGTTTGTAATGCGTTTTGCACGTGCGTGAGAAAAATCGCCATGTTTGGTACCTGTCGAAGCCGGACTTCATCACTGAAGTCCGGTTTCGGTCTTCTGAGAATTGATTATTTTCCCTTATAACATGGCTATAAGGGGAAATAATAGCATTCTTAATAATGAATGGGAAGGGGTTAAAATAATAAAGTTGACTTACCTTAGCCATTGATCGTGAGTTGCGATCTCTCCTCTCTTTCCCAGCATCAGCTAACAACTAAAGGACCTGTGATGACGTCACATCACCAGGGTAAGATGGACCATGTGATTGGACCATGTGATGTGACGTCATCACAGGTCCTTAGTTGTTAGCTGATGCAGGAAAGAGAGGAGAGATCGCAACTACGCGATCAAGTGGCTAAGGTAGTTAACTTTTAATATTTTTAACCCCTTCCTCTTCATTTTACTATGCATTCTTTATTAAGAATGCTATTATTTCCCTTATAACCATGTTATAAGGGAAAATAATAAAGATCTGGTCCCGTTGCGAAGCAACCATGCGGGAAAATCGCACTGCATCTGCACCTTGCTATGGATGATTGCGATTTTTCCGCAGCCCTATTCACTTCTATGGGGCCTGCGTTGCGTGAAAACGCACAATATAGAGCATGCTGCGATTTTCACGCAACGCAGAAGTGATGCGTGAAAATCACCGCTCATGTGCACAGCCCCATAGAAATGAATGGGTCCGGATTCAGTGCTTGGTGCAATGCGTCCTCCTCACTCATTGCACCCGCGGAAAACTCGCCCGTGTGAAAGGGGCCAAAGTGACTCATGTCAGATTTGCAAAAAAATGGCCTGGTCAGGAAGGGGTTAATAACATATAAACAGCTTTACATGTATTGAAAGCTTGAAATGGCGGGAGTCATTTGTGCGAATGGAAGGGGGCGAAAAGACATATACGAATTTTCGCAAAACATGCAGCGTACTGGAGTCTGACACGACCTGTTAATGCTTGGTAGGTAAGGGAATATAAACCGCGAATAGATTAATGCGAATATTCAAGTGAAGAACATTCGCAGGACATTTTAACCCATTAAGTCTTTACTCTGACAGGAATAGTGGAAATTGTTATAAAAGCAATTGAGATTGGGGGAATTATGTCTGAATCTTTCATTTTCAATACAGTTTCCTATCACTATCCATCTTAAGAGCGAATCTTCATAATTGTGAATATGGGGTCATATATTCAACATATTCGCAAAATCTCGAAATCACAATATTCAAGATCCAAACTAGCCCCACGAATACTGCGCCCAACACCAGTGGCGAGTGGTGCCGTGGGAACGACAACAGAGTACTCTCAAGGCCTTGGTCTGTTACTGCCGCCAGTAATTGCTGATAGACACGAACCGGGCCCTGACTGGAAAGTCGGAAAGAAAATGATTATATTGTGGGCCGAGAAAGCATCAGAAAAACCAAATAGTTGAAAACCGCCGTGGCCTGAGCGACGTGTCCGGTTTGACGTTGTGATACCGCAAACTGATGAGGCGTGACTTACCCAACACTCTGAACCTAAAACAACCTCTGAAGAAACATCGAGGAGCGAGTTTGTAAGCTAATAAAGTTTTATTTTTTATTTATTTTGATTTTTGTTGTTGGTTTTTTTTTTCGTCCTACAACCCGAGCAAAGATGTAATTGACCGCACCAACGGAGAATGGCGAGCTGTGACAGGACCTGAACAGCAAAGATTGCATCCAATGAGCAAAAGACGTAAGAACACACCAACGGAGAATGGCGAGCTGTGACAGGACCTGAACAGCAAAGATTACATGCAATGAGCAAAAGACGTAAGAGCACACCAACGGAGAATGGCGAGCTGTGACAGGACCTGAACAGCAAAGATTGCATCCAATGAGCAAAAGACGTAAGAGCACACCAACGGAGAATGGAGAGCTGTGACAGGACCTGAACAGCAAAGATTACATGCAATGAGCAAAGAGCGTAAGAGCACACCAACGGAGAATGGCGAGCTGTGACAGGACCTGAACAGCAAAGATTACATGCAATGAGCAAAAGGCGTAAGAGCACCAACAGAGAATGGCGAGCTGTGACAGGACCTGAACAGCAAAGATTACATGCAATGAGCAAAAGACGTAGAGCACACCAACAGAGAATGGCGAGCTGTGACAGGACCTGAACAGCAAAGATTACATGCAATGAGCAAAAGACGTAAGAGCACACCAACGGAGAATGGAGAGCTGTGACAGGACCTGAACAGCAAAGATTACATGCAATGAGCAAAAGACGTAGAGCGCACCAACGGAGAATGGCGAGCTGTGACAGGACCTGAACAGCAAAGATTACATGCAATGAGCAAAAGACATAAGAGCACACCAACGGAGAATGGCGAGCTGTGACAGGACCTGAACAGCAAAGAGTACATGCAATGAGCAAAAGACGTAAGAGCACACCAACAGAGAATGGCGAGCTGTGACAGGACCTGAACAGCAAAGATTACATGCAATGAGCAAAAGACGTAAGAGCACACCAACGGAGAATGGCGAGCTGTGACAGGACCTGAACAGCAAAGATTACATCCAATGAGCAAAAGACGTAAGAGCACACCAACGGAGAATGGCGAGCTGTGACAGGACCTGAACAGCAAAGATTACATGCAATGAGCAAAAGACGTAAGAGCACACCAACGGAGAATGGCGAGCTGTGACAGGACCTGAACAGCAAAGATTACATGCAATGAGCAAAAGACGTAAGAGCGCACCAACGGAGAATGGCGAGCTGTGACAGGACCTGCAATGATGACCCTGGCTGTGGTAGTATGTGGACACTGACACGAGGCATGCAGGCATCAGAATACCAACGAAAGGGTTGAAACCGCCAAGGCCTGAGTGACGGGTCAGGTCTGAATATGTGACACCACAAACTGATGAAAATGTGACCTACTCAACATTCTTCTGAACCTATAACAACCTAAATAAAACGTCAAGCAGCAAAGCCCGCAACCTAATGGGAAATCCACCTGGAATGTGACTTTTTTTCCCCTACTACCTTAGCAAAAGATGTAATTGACCACACCAACGGAGAACTGAAAAGCAGAAATGGCGTGCAATGACGATCCTGGCCGCGGTAGTATGTGGACACTGACATGAGGCATGCAGTAATATAAACCACCTGCAACACACCGCGCTGCTATAGGTGAGTACATACAAACGTTGCCACCATCAGGACGTTCGCCCGTAGAGATGTGAGTGTATATGCCGTTAAAACAATCTAAACTCAGTTCTTGACAAACGCAACGCTCATATCTATTTTGAACATAAATATTGCAATAAAACGAGGCAAAATAACAAAATAAAAGGTCCTCTTGGATCTCTGCAATTACCTTTGTAGCCAGCAGCTCCCCCAGTGTCCAGCTAAGGGTACTTTCACACTGGCGTTTTTGGATCCGCTTGTGAGATCCGTTTCAGGTCTCAACGGATCGGTTTTGCCCCAATGCATTCTGAATGGATAAGGATCCGTTCAGAATGCATCAGTTTGGCTCCGTTCAGTCTCCATTCCGCTCTGGAGGCTGCTTGCAGCGTTTTGGTGTCCGTCTGATCGAACTGAGCCAAACGGATCCGTCCTGACATACAATGTAAGTCCATGGGGACGGATCCATTTTCAATGACACAATATGACACAACAGAAAACGGATCCTTCCCCAATTGACTTTCAATGGTGTTCAAGATGGATCCGTTTTGCCTATGTTTATGATAATACAAACGGATCCGTTCTGAACGGACGCATGCGGATGTATTATCAGTGCGGATCTGTCTGTGCAGATACATGACGGATCCGTGTGTATACCGCAAGACCGCCTGGGACGCCGTGTGTATACCGCAAGACCGCCGGGACGCCGTGTGTATACCGCAAGACCGATGGGATGCCGAGTTTATACCGCAAGACCGCGGGGATGGCGTGTGTATACCGCAAGACCGCCAGGGCGCCGTGTGTATACTGAAAGACCACCGGGATGCCGAGTGTATACTGCAAGACCGCCAGGGCGCTGTGTGTAAGACCGCTGGGGCGCCGTGTGTTTACCGCAAGACCACTGGGACGCTGTGTGTACACCGAAATACCGCCAGGATGCCGTGTGTATACTGCAAGACCGCCGGGATGCCGTGTGTAAGACAGCTGGGACACCGTGTGTATACTGCAAGACCACCAGGACGCCGTGTGTATACCGCAAGACCCCCGGGATAGCGTGAGTATACCGCAAGACCGCCGGGATGCCGTGTGTATACTTCAAGACCGCCGGGACGTCGTGTTGTGTATACTGCAAGACCGCCATGACTCTGTGTGTATACTGCAAGACCGCTGAGACACCGTGTGTATACCGCAATACTGCCGTGGCGCCGTGTATATACCGAAAGACCGCCGGGACGCGGTGTGTATACTGCAAGACCGCCGGGACACTGTGTGTATACCGCAAGACCGCCGGAATGCAGTGTGTATATCGCAAGACCTCCGGGATGCCGTGTGTATACCGCAAGACGGGACGCCGAGCTGGTCAGGCTGAATAAAGTTGAAAAACGAACAGCGGAGCAGCGGCATCTGTGGGGGTAACGTAGTACAACAAATTGTTTCCTGATATATGCCTTATGTTCAAGCGCATGCTTTTCTATTCCACAGGAATTCTCTGCCTTTGATCCAGATCGAAACATTTACTAAGCATGTGGTAATGGCCAAGGCCAAGATAGATTGTTACCTTGGCTCCAAGGACGACACTACTATGGCAAACAGTCAATAGAACTCAGTAAAGAAGGATCCTTGTGTACTACACTGTTTCTTTTATAAGCAGTAAGGATATAATAGCACTAGCACCACCTAGTGGAATTTCAAGGTACTCCATATCCCAAGAACTCAAAGGTGTTATATGTACAATAGACTTTTGGGTCGATTTTCAAGTGGATATACATAACATAGACATTTGGATATCCGCACCACCTTTGACTCCAACAATCCATAGACTGTAATGTCTCCTATACACAGGCTGATATGTTACTATACTGTAATGTCTCCTATACACAGGCTGATATGTTACTATACTGTAATGTCTCCTATACACAGGCTGATATGTTACTATACTGTAATGTCTCCTATACACAGGCTGATATGTTACTATACTGTAATGTCTCCTATACACAGGCTGATATGTTACTATACTGTAATGTCTCCTATACACAGGCTGATATGTTACTATACTGTAATGTCTCCTATACACAGGCTGATATGTTACTATACTGTAATGTCTCCTATACACAGGCTGATATGTTACTATACTGTAATGTCTCCTATACACAGGCTGATATGTTACTATACTGTAATGTCTCCTATACACAGGCTGATATGTTACTATACTGTAATGTCTCCTATACACAGGCTGATATGTTACTATACTGTAATGTCTCCTATACACAGGCTGATATGTTACTATACTGTAATGTCTCCTATACACAGGCTGATATGTTACTATACTGTAATGTCTCCTATACACAGGCTGATATGTTACTATACTGTAATGTCTCCTATACACAGGCTGATATGTTACTATACTGTAATGTCTCCTATACACAGGCTGATATGTTACTATACTGTAATGTCTCCTATACACAGGCTGATATGTTACTATACTGTAATGTCTCCTATACACAGGCTGATATGTTACTATACTGTAATGTCTCCTATACACAGGCTGATATGTTACTATACTGTAATGTCTCCTATACACAGGCTGATATGTTACTATACTGTAATGTCTCCTATACACAGGCTGATATGTTACTATACTGTAATGTCTCCTATACACAGGCTGATATGTTACTATACTGTAATGTCTCCTATACACAGGCTGATATGTTACTATACTGTAATGTCTCCTATACACAGGCTGATATGTTACTATACTGTAATGTCTCCTATACACAGGCTGATATGTTACTATACTGTAATGTCTCCTATACACAGGCTGATATGTTACTATACTGTAATGTCTCCTATACACAGGCTGATATGTTACTATACTGTAATGTCTCCTATACACAGGCTGATATGTTACTATACTGTAATGTCTCCTATACACAGGCTGATATGTTACTATACTGTAATGTCTCCTATACACAGGCTGATATGTTACTATACTGTAATGTCTCCTATACACAGGCTGATATGTTACTATACTGTAATGTCTCCTATACACAGGCTGATATGTTACTATACTGTAATGTCTCCTATACACAGGCTGATATGTTACTATACTGTAATGTCTCCTATACACAGGCTGATATGTTACTATACTGTAATGTCTCCTATACACAGGCTGATATGTTACTATACTGTAATGTCTCCTATACACAGGCTGATATGTTACTATACTGTAATGTCTCCTATACACAGGCTGATATGTTACTATACTGTAATGTCTCCTATACACAGGCTGATATGTTACTATACTGTAATGTCTCCTATACACAGGCTGATATGTTACTATACTGTAATGTCTCCTATACACAGGCTGATATGTTACTATACTGTAATGTCTCCTATACACAGGCTGATATGTTACTATACTGTAATGTCTCCTATACACAGGCTGATATGTTACTATACTGTAATGTCTCCTATACACAGGCTGATATGTTACTATACTGTAATGTCTCCTATACACAGGCTGATATGTTACTATACTGTAATGTCTCCTATACACAGGCTGATATGTTACTATACTGTAATGTCTCCTATACACAGGCTGATATGTTACTATACTGTAATGTCTCCTATACACAGGCTGATATGTTACTATACTGTAATGTCTCCTATACACAGGCTGATATGTTACTATACTGTAATGTCTCCTATACACAGGCTGATATGTTACTATACTGTAATGTCTCCTATACACAGGCTGATATGTTACTATACTGTAATGTCTCCTATACACAGGCTGATATGTTACTATACTGTAATGTCTCCTATACACAGGCTGATATGTTACTATACTGTAATGTCTCCTATACACAGGCTGATATGTTACTATACTGTAATGTCTCCTATACACAGGCTGATATGTTACTATACTGTAATGTCTCCTATACACAGGCTGATATGTTACTATACTGTAATGTCTCCTATACACAGGCTGATATGTTACTATACTGTAATGTCTCCTATACACAGGCTGATATGTTACTATACTGTAATGTCTCCTATACACAGGCTGATATGTTACTATACTGTAATGTCTCCTATACACAGGCTGATATGTTACTATACTGTAATGTCTCCTATACACAGGCTGATATGTTACTATACTGTAATGTCTCCTATACACAGGCTGATATGTTACTATACTGTAATGTCTCCTATACACAGGCTGATATGTTACTATACTGTAATGTCTCCTATACACAGGCTGATATGTTACTATACTGTAATGTCTCCTATACACAGGCTGATATGTTACTATACTGTAATGTCTCCTATACACAGGCTGATATGTTACTATACTGTAATGTCTCCTATACACAGGCTGATATGTTACTATACTGTAATGTCTCCTATACACAGGCTGATATGTTACTATACTGTAATGTCTCCTATACACAGGCTGATATGTTACTATACTGTAATGTCTCCTATACACAGGCTGATATGTTACTATACTGTAATGTCTCCTATACACAGGCTGATATGTTACTATACTGTAATGTCTCCTATACACAGGCTGATATGTTACTATACTGTAATGTCTCCTATACACAGGCTGATATGTTACTATACTGTAATGTCTCCTATACACAGGCTGATATGTTACTATACTGTAATGTCTCCTATACACAGGCTGATATGTTACTATACTGTAATGTCTCCTATACACAGGCTGATATGTTACTATACTGTAATGTCTCCTATACACAGGCTGATATGTTACTATACTGTAATGTCTCCTATACACAGGCTGATATGTTACTATACTGTAATGTCTCCTATACACAGGCTGATATGTTACTATACTGTAATGTCTCCTATACACAGGCTGATATGTTACTATACTGTAATGTCTCCTATACACAGGCTGATATGTTACTATACTGTAATGTCTCCTATACACAGGCTGATATGTTACTATACTGTAATGTCTCCTATACACAGGCTGATATGTTACTATACTGTAATGTCTCCTATACACAGGCTGATATGTTACTATACTGTAATGTCTCCTATACACAGGCTGATATGTTACTATACTGTAATGTCTCCTATACACAGGCTGATATGTTACTATACTGTAATGTCTCCTATACACAGGCTGATATGTTACTATACTGTAATGTCTCCTATACACAGGCTGATATGTTACTGTACTGTAATGTCTCCTATACACAGGCTGATATGTTACTATACTGTAATGTCTCCTATACACAGGCTGATATGTTACTATACTGTAATGTCTCCTATACACAGGCTGATATGTTACTATACTGTAATGTCTCCTATACACAGGCTGATATGTTACTATACTGTAATGTCTCCTATACACAGGCTGATATGTTACTGTAATGTCTCCTATACACAGGCTGATATGTTACTGTAATGTCTCCTATACACAGGCTGATATGTTACTGTAATGTCTCCTATACACAGGCTGATATGTCAGTATACTGTAATGTCTCCTATACACAGGCTGATATGTTACTAAACTGTAATGTCTCCTATACACAGGCTGATATGTTACTATACTGTAATGTCTCCTATACACAGGCTGATATGTTACTATACTGTAATGTCTCCTATACACAGTCTGATATGTTACTATACGATAATGTCTCCTATACACAGGCTGATATGTTACTATACGGTAATGTCTCCTATACACAGGCTGATATGTTACTGTAATGTCTCCTATACACAGGCTGATATGTTACTATACTGTAATGTCTCCTATACACAGGCTGATATGTTACTATACTGTACTGACTCCTATACACAGGCTGATATGTTACTGTACTGTAATGTCTCCTATACACAGTCTGATATGTTACTGTACTGTAATGTCTCCTATACACAGGCTGATATGTTACTATACTGTAATGTCTCCTATACACAGTCTGATATGTTACTGTACTGTAATGTCTCCTATACACAGGCTGATATGTTACTATACTGTAATGTGTCCTATACACAGGCTGATATGTTACTGTACTGTAATGTCTCCTATACAAAGGCTGATATGTTACTGTACTGTAATGTCTCCTATACACAGACTGATATGTTACTATACTTTAATGTCTCCTATACACAGGCTGATATGCTACTGTACTGTAATGTCTCCTATACACAGGCTGATATGCTACTGTACTGTAATGTCTCCTATACACAGGCTGATATGTTACTATACAGTAATGTCTCCTATACACAGGCTGATATGTTACTATACTGTAATGTCTCCTATACACAGGCTGATATGTTACTATACTGTAATGTCTCCTATACACAGGCTGATATGTTACTATACTGTAATGTCTCCTATACACAGGCTGATATGTTACTATACTGTAATGTCTCCTATACACAGACTTATAGGTTTTTTTTTTCAGTTTTTTTTTGTTTCCCAGACAACTTTTCAGTCTGAGATTCGCTTTTAAATGGAGAAAAGTACTGGCTGCAGGATAATGGATCTGAGACAGAAGTGGCTGAGACGGACGCCAAATGTTCATAACTGACGCACAGGATCTGGAGAATGGAAACATAACGCTGATACGAGCTCTCTCGTACTCGCCGTCAGTCTGCACTTACATTTTATCCGATATATTGATGGCATGGACCTTACTGGTCGCTAACGCCACACTTGTGCACATCACACATTTGTTATGAAATATATTGGAATAATATGCGTGCATCACTAAGGGTATCGATACTCCCTGCATATCACAGAGGGGGAGCTCTAATTAAGGTGCTTTTACCTTATCTCTGGCATATCCACCATCATGGGCGTCAGAGCTCATCAAGACCTGCTCCTAGCAAAGTGATTGTTCCTTTGCTTTATACCACTGCTTCTGTATCAGTATCTTCCTTACTTCTCTGCTATTACTCTGGCCATCATTTAGTCACTTTCACATTGTTTAAGCCTATTTATTCCCGTACCCTTAAATCCACAGTAAAGCAATATTTCTAAATCCATGGAACCACGTAATACTGCGATAAAGGGTCAACTTATACTTAACACTAGCTTTCCATACCGAGATATATGTAATGTCATGGCAACAATTAACCCTTTATTTCATTGTAGCTCTCAAAAGCCAGCGATATGAGAGAGCCATATAATATCAAAATAAGGATAAAGCAGATGGTTAACTCTTAATGTACAGACAGAAAATAGTCATGTGATATTAGGGCAAGAAAAACTCCATGATATCAATATATGGATTAACCCTGTATCTAGGACTGCGTAGCTGTGTCTGTGACCCTCGGGTGAGAATATAAATCACGCTCACCCTCTATCCATGTATATGAGTGAGAGTAGTAGTACCTTGTATGCGGCTAGTGTCTCATACCTCTGATCACAGCTTGTATTCACTCTCCTCCACCATGTATATGAGTGAGAGTAGTAGTACCTTGTGTGTGGCTGGTGTCTCATACCTCTGATCACAGCTTGTATTCACCCTCCTCCACCGTGTATATGAGTGAGAGTAGTAGTACCTTGTGTGCGGCTGGTGTCCCAGGCCTCTGGTCACAGCTTTTATTCACCCTCCTCCACCGTGTATATGAGTGAGAGTAGTAGTACCTTGTGTGCGGCTGGTGTCTCATACCTCTGATCATAACTTGTATTCACTCTCCTCCACCGTGTATATGAGTGAGAGTAGTAGTACCTTGTGTGTGGCTGGTGTCTCATACCTCTGATCACAGCTTGTATTCACCCTCCTCCACCGTGTATATGAGTGAGAGTAGTAGTACCTTGTGTGCCGCTGGTGTCCTAGGCCTCCGGTCACAGCTTTTATTCACCCTCCTCCACCGTGTATATGAGTGAGAGTAGTAGTACCTTGTGTGCGGCTGGTGTCTCATACCTCTGATCACAGCTTGTATTCACCCTCCTCCACCGTGTATATGAGTGAGAGTAGTAGTACCTTGTGTGCCGCTGGTGTCCTAGGCCTCCGGTCACAGCTTGTAGTCACCCTCCTCCACCGTGTATATGAGTGAGAGTAGTAGTACCTTGTGCGTGGCTGGTGTCCCAGGCCTCCGGTCACAGCTTGTGAGGACGGGGCTGAGGGAGCTCACTTTATAGGTTTCTGGGCTGGGACATGACAGGTGTGTCTCCGCGTACCGAACAGCCCTGAAGTGCTAATTCCTGCGCTTAGTCACTGTCAGACAGAAGCACATTAACAGCTCATGAGCAGTGAGAGCAGCAGGTGCCTGACAACCCAAATCCCCTGAAATCAAACACCCCCAACCCAGCGAAGAACGAACACGGCAGGAACTGCCCAGACTGGTGGAATTCCTATTAGTCGCAGATTCATCAGCACTAATTCTAACTGTAAGAGCGCGTTCACACACAAACGTCATGCAAATCCTAGCAGATTTCAGATGGAGATCTGGTCCGTGTGTTAGCGGCGCCGCCTGGGCTGACCCCAGCACAGAGATTTATGATACACCCAGTCCATCTGATGGCAGTACATGATGATGTCAGTGCAGTTTACTGCCAAAGTGGCATTACCACCTTTTTGCGCTCCTTCACTATCTGCTATGGTTGATCCTGTGTCATCATGTGTATTTATTCCAGAACCTGCATAATGTGTATGTATATTTCCTTGCAAATGACTGTTTAAGTGTAATGTGCCTGGTTTACCAGCAGATGGCGGCAACTATGACAGAGCTAGTTTATATAGAATGGAATTTGTCTTACCATTCTAGTCCACTATAGAGAGGGAGGAGTTCAATGTTAGTGAAGGTCAGAGTAGCTTATACCCTGTAAGGGAAAGCAGCAGGCGCTAACCCTAACCCTGCTGGACGAGCCTGCAGAAGTGAGAATAGAATGCCCTCTGCAAGGGAAAGCTGTGTTCCAGCCAGCAGAGCCTGTCTGCCCTGTTGGGCCAAGAGACCAAAGCTGAATGCTTCCAAAGCCCAGGAAGAAAGATTTCCTGGATAAAGATAAAGAGAAAGATACAGATCAATATCAAGACAGAGTCAGACTACAGAAAGCTAAGTTGCAGCTTACAGCAGAAAGGAAAAGTTTCTATTTAATTCAGTCAGCCCAGCAGAGCTAGAGAAAGTGAAAGATGTAGCAGAGTCGAATGTGTTTGCCTGCCAGAATTCATGCCAAAACCTGCCGATAACCAAGATAAAGTTTTGCCCTGATGCAAGTGCAACGTCCCACTAGGCCACGCCTGGGGTATTACTTGCCCCTTAGGAGGTATCAACAAAATATGTCCCTCTTATAGAGCAAGTAATCGTGATGCCAGCTGCGGTTAAAAAGCGAGGACTTGGAGTCCGCTTTGTAGATGGTAATGTTGGTACCCGGGGGTAGGATTGCCAGAGTGGTGCAGTGTGGCCTACAGTCTCTGTAGATGTTATATACACCTGTCACGGTGTTCCTACCTGGATACGGTTGGATCCCAGACATGATGTGGTCCGAAGCAGTGCAAAAAGGGTAGTTAAACTTGCATGATGGATAGGTAGAATAAATGGAGTCCAGACTTTGTAGTAACGTTGAACACAGCTTTACTTGGCATAAACGGTAATCCAAACGGTAATCCAAACAGTTTCCAAACGGTATCTTGGTCATCAGCAGGTATTGGCATTAATCTGTGCGGGCAAACTATTCTGCAACAATCTCAGTCTGCTATGCGGTAGCTCTCTCTCTCAGCTATGCTTGGCTGGGTAAATAGAAAACTCTTCCTCTTCTGCTGGAACTCAGCTTAGCTGTCTGTAGTCTGTCTCTTACTTTAGTCCTTAATCCTAGGAACTTCTTGTACTGGCATCAAGCTCGGTTAGCTTTGGAGGCAATGCAAGCCCAGGAGAGGACAAGCAACCATAAAGGACTTCAGAGGCAGACAGTGCTCTGCCAGCCAACACACAACCTTCCCTTACGAAGGGGTAGGCTAGACTGACTGAAGGAAATGTATATACACATTGCAGGAAGTGAGATTAAATATGAGAGATGACACAGGATTAGAGTTGAGTGAACACCTGGAAGTTCGGGTTCGCCTGGTTTGGCCGAACTCCACTGAAAAGTTCGAGTTCCGGACCCGAACTTGACCCTGAACCCGAACCCCATTTAAGTAATTGTGAACCCGAACTTTGGGGCACTAAAATGGCTCTAAAGTAATGGAAAGGGCTAGAGGGCTGCAAAAGGCAGCAAAATGTGGGTAAGAGCTGGACAATTGCCCGGCGAACAAATGTGGATAGGAAAATGACTTAAAATAACTAGGAGGAGGAGGTCCATATGGAGTAGGGGGTTGAGGAGGCGGTGGACATGGCGGTGTAGGTGGAAGCGGTGGTGAAGGAGGTAGTCGCCAACAACACAGTTTTTTTGTTTTGTGTTTTTTTTGTTTTTTTAATTTAGATAGACCCCAAAACATTGGGAAATATAGAAATGAAAACAAAGAGAAAGTGCAATGGAGTATAACAAAGGCTGTGTGAGGCCGGTATACATGTCTATTCTGCACAAGGTACGGACAAGTCCTGTGGGATCCATGCCTGGTTCATTTTAATGAACGTCAGCTTGTCCACGTTGGCTGTGGACAGGCGGCTGCGTTTGTCAGTAATGACGCACCCTGCCGTGCTGAATACACGTTCAGATAAAACGCTGGCCTCCGGGCAGGCCAGCACCTCCAAGGCATAAAGGCCATGTGCCCAAATTGGAGACCCAGAAGTTGAATGGGGCAGACCCATCAGTCAGTACGTAGAGGCGTGTGCACACATACTGCTCCACCATGTTGTTGGAATGCTGCCTCCTCTAAGACGTTCCATATCAGCTGGTGGTGCTGGTTCTTGTTGCGTGCTGACAAAGCTTTGCACATTTCGGCCATGCTAACCCTGCCTTCTGAGGTGGGGGCGGTGACCCAGCTGCTTTGGCGACTTCTTCCTCCTCCTCTGCCTTTGCCTTGTGCTTACACTGAGGTTCCGTTGTCAGGTGGGAATGCCATCAGCAGCGCGTCTACCAGCGTGCGCTTGTAATCGCGCATCTTCCTATCACGCTCCAGTAAGGGAATTAAGGACGGCACCTTGTCTTTGCATCGGGGATCCAGCAGGGTGGCCACCCAGTAATCAGCACTGGTTAGAATGTGGGCAACTCTGCTGTCGTTGCGCAGGCACTGCAGCATGTAGTCGCTCATGTGTGCCAGGCTGTCCAGAGGTAAGGACAAGCTGTCCTCCGTATCCCCCCAGCCAGGCTCCAGTGATGGCCCTGAGCTGCGTTGGGTGCCATCCTGTTGTGAACACGGTTCCTCCTCCTCCTAATCCTCCTCCTCCTCATCCTCCAGAATTGTGCCCTGGCTGGACTATTGTGTACCTGGCCTATGTTGGTTCAGGAACCCACCCTCCGAGCCACTTGTGAATGACCGGCCTGATAACCGTGGAAATGATCCCTTTTCCTCCTCCTCTTCCTCCTGTGCCACATCCTCTTCCATCATCACCCAAGCGCTTTCAAGGAGACATAGAAGTGGGATAGTAACGCTGAGAACGGCGCCATTCGCACTTGCCATGTTGGTGGAGTACTCTAAACACCGCAGCAAGGCACACAGGTCTCGCATGGAGGCCCAATCATTGGTGGTGAAGTGGTGCTGTTCCGCAGTGCGACTGACGCGTGCGTGCTGCAGCTGAAACTCCACTATGGCCTGCTGCTCGCACAGTCTCTCCAGCATGTACAAGGTGGAGTTCCACCGGGTGGGCACGTCGAATATGAGGAGGTGAGCGGGAAGGCCGAAGTTCCGCTGTAGCGCAGACAGGCGAGCAGCGGCAGGATGTGAACGCCGGAAGGGCGCACAGACGGCCCTCACTTTATGCAGCAGCTCTGACATGTCGGGGTAGTTGTGAATGAACTTCTGCACCACCAAATTCAGCACATGCACCAGGCAAGGGATGTGCGTCAAACCGGCTAGTCCCAGAGCTGCGACGAGATTTCGCCCATTATCGCACACCACCAGGCCGGGCTTGAGGCCCACCGGCAGAAACCACTCGTCCGTCTGTTGTTCAATACCCCGCCACAACTCCTGCGCGGTGTGGGGCCTGTCCCCCAAACATATGAGTTTCAGAATGGCCTGCTGACGTTTACCCCGGGCTGTGCTGAAGTTGGTGGTGAAGGTGTGTGGCTGACTGGATGAGCTGGTGGAAGCAGAGGAGGAGGAGGAGGAAGCCGAGTAGGAGGAGGAGGCTACAGGAGGCAAAGAATGATGCCCTGCGATCCTTGGTGGCGGAAGAACATGTGCCAAAATGTTTTCCACCTCAGGCCCAGCCGCCACTGCATTTACCCGGAGTGCTGTTAGGGAGATATAGCGTCCCTGCCTGTGCTCACTGGTCCACGTATCGGTTGTTATGTGGACCTTGCCACAGATGGCGTTGCGCAGTGCACACCTGATTTTGTCCCCCACTTGGTTGTGCAGAGAAGGGATAGCTCGCCTGGAAAAGTACTGGCGACTGGGAACCACATACTGGAGGACAGCCACCGCCATAAGGTTTCTAAAACTCTCCGTCTCCACCAGACAGAATGACTTTCAGAGGCCAGGAATTTTGAAATCCTGGCATTCAGGGGGCGGGATCACGGGTGGGTAGGGGGTACTTCCTCCTTCTCTCCGGTGTTTGGGAGATGGAGAGCTGAACCCTGCGATGGGACATTGTGGAGATGCTTGTTAAAGGTGACGGACGTGATGGCATTGCTGCCACATCCTCTGTTTGCAGGGTGGCCGGTGCCGCTGTCACTCCAGAGGTGGAGGAAGAGGCCGAGACTGCAGCAGAAGAGGAAGCAGGAGGAGCTTGAGACCTTTCATGGTTTTTGAGGTGTTTACTCCACTGCAGCTCGCGCTTTGCATGTAGATGCCTGGTCATGCAGGTTGTGCTCAGGTTTAGAATGTTTTTGCCTCGCTTCAGGCTCTGATTGTAACCCTCTTCTCCTTACACCATCTGCAACAGCTCCAGCTTTCAGACTCACTCGGTCATCAGCTCCTCCAGGCATAAAGTGGACTCTAAGGGACGACACTCAGGTCTTCTGTGGGTTAAAGCTTTATTGAGGTGGAGTGCACTTGGCTGGAGCCTGTAATACAACAGGGGAACACTGCCAGTATCTGGTATACAGCCAGGTCACCAGCCCACCTATATCATAGTAAATGTCTGCACTGAGGACACCAAACCAAGTAGCAGAATACACAGGGGGCTTTCTGGAAGAGTCCACTGTAAAGACTCTGTCTGTTAAAACTTTCCACAGTTATCTAATAGCACATTTGAAGAGGTTTATTTAGCATGTCCTGACTCTGTTAACAGCTTATGTCAAAATCGAATATTCGTCATTATTCTATATATTGCGAATGTTATGCGAATTTATATTCGCATTGCGAATTAAACTTAGAGCTGAGTTCCTAATGGTTGTAACTTTTATTGCTAGAATTGACGAAGATAACGAATATCACGAATATAGCGCTATATTCTCAATCTTGCTATATTCTAGACATTACAACTATTAGGAACTCAGATCTAAGTTTAATTGCAATGTGAGTATATGTTCGCATTGCAAAATCAACTTAGATCTGAGTTCCTAATGGTTGTTGCTAGAATATAACAAAGATTGAGAATTGTTGGAAATCGCTCTGGCAGACAGGCCTCAGCTCCACACACTGCAAAAGCCAGCCAGACTCACAGTGATTTTCCTTCTTTCCCCAGCTGAGGCTGCAGCCTGGGAATTTAAACCCAGCCCAAAACCTGGTTCTGGAGCAGTGGGGAGTAGGCAGCCGCCCAACTCTTTGCCTACTCCCAGTAAGAGCCGGCCCGGATTGGCTTTGCAGCCATATTAAGTACAAAAGTGTCAACAGCTACTGCTGTTAACACATAAAATCCGGCTCTTACCTCACCGAGGCCAGGAACCTCGGTGACACGTATCTGCCATCCATGACGGCACCCTGCACCTTACCACAGAATATAGCGCTATATTCGTGACATTCGTTATATTCTAGCAATACAACCATTAGGAACATATACTCGCATTGCGAATTCAACTTACAGCTGGGTTCCTAATAGTTGTATTGCTAGAATATAACGAAGATCGAGAATATAGCGCTATATTCGTGAATTTGTGATATTCAGTTATATTCTAGCAATACAACCATTAGGAACCCAGCTGTAAGTTGAATTCGCAATCACGAGTAATTCAGGTCATATTAATCGCATTGCGATTACAACTTAGTCAAATTTGTGAGATCGTGATTCTCACATCTGACAGTACATTTTAGCATGGAGCGTTCCCATGCACACGGGAAGTCGGCAGAAGTGGCAACGGGCATTGACTGGAGCGGGCAAGGAGCCAGGAATCCTCCGGACAGGTAAGAACAGCTTTTGGGAAGTGGGAAGACAACCAGAGAGCAACAAGAATTAACAACTAAAAAAAAAAATATTCGAAATAGCGAATTTATAGCTCTATATTCGCGAATTTGCGAAGTGCCGATATTTGCTAAAAAATTTGCTATTCTAATATTCGCGCTCAACACTACTGCTAGATAGATGCCCATGGGCTGCATGTTCCAACTCTGTGCTTTTAGCAGTGGACCGGGTGGAAGACACTGTGAAGGAACTGGAGGCACTGTCAGCCACCCAATCTACTAGCGCCTGTACGTGTTCTGGCCTCACCATTCGTACACCGGTATTCGGGCCTACAAAATGATGTACCCCTAGAGTACCCCTGCTAGGGGAAGGCTGCAAGAGGAATTCCCTGTTGTATAAACCCTGTCTAGGCCAGCTGGAGCACCTTCAGCTCTTCAGGACATGGAGGCCACAGCTTGAAGCCTCAAAAGCCAGGAGTAGCGTGTCCTGGACAAAGCTAGAGATAGATCAGATTGAAGTGGGTGACCCTAAGCAGAAGGTAGAAAGCATTGGGGATGACGGCCTGAAGCCTAGAGAACCCCATAAATCATTGCAGTGTTGGGCTACAGGTGAACAGACTGTATAACGCAATGGAGGTGAGGGCCTGAAGCCTAGAGAACCCCATAAAACATTGCAGTGATGGGCCTACAGGTGAGCAGACTGTATAACGCAATGGAGGTGAGGGCCTGAAGCCTAGAGAACCCCATAAAACATTGCAGTGATGGCCTACAGGTGACCAGACGGTATAAAGCATTGGAGGTGAGGGCCTGAAGCTGAGCGAACACTACAAAACATTGTTGTCAGGACCTACAGGTGAGCAGACGGTATAAAGAATTGAAGGTGAGGGCCTGAAGCCGAGCGAACCCCATAAAACATTGCAGTGATGGCCTACAGGTGAGCAGACCGTATAAAGCATTAGAGGTGAAGGCCTAAAGCCTAGAGAACCCCATAGTACATTGCAGTGATGGCCTACAGGTGAGCAGACGGTATAAAGCATTGGAGGTGAGGGCCTGAAGCCTAGAGAACCCCATAAAACATTGCAGTGATGGCCTACAGGTGAGCAGACCCTATAAAGCATTGAAGGTGAGGGCCTGAAGCCAAGCGAACCCCATAAATCATTGCAGTGATGGCCTACAGGTGAGAAGACGGTATAAAGCATTGGAGGTGAGGTCCTGAACCCTAGAGAACCCCATAAAACATTGCAGTGATGGCCTACAGGTGAGCAGATGGTATAAAGCATTGGAGGTGAGGGCCTGAACCCTAGAGAACCCCATAAAACATTGCAGTGATGGGCTACAGGTGAGCAGACCGTATAAAGCATTGGAGGTGAGGTCCTGAAGCCAAGCGTACCCCATAAAACATTGCAGTGATGGCCTACAGGTGAGCAGACGGTATAAAGCATTGGAGGTGAGGGCCTGAAGCCTAGAGAACCCCATAAATCATTGCAGTGAGGGCCTACAGGTGAGCAGACGGTATAAAGCATTGGAGGTAAGGGCCTGAAGCCTAGAGAACCCCATAAAACATTGCAGTGATGGCCTACAGGTGAGCAGACGGTATAAAGCATTGGAGGTGAGGGCCTGAACCCTAGAGAACCCCATAAAACATTGCAGTGATGGCCTACAGGTAAACAGACGGTATAAAGCATTGGAGGTGAGGTCCTGAAGCCAAGCGTACCCCATAAAACATTGCAGTGATGGCCTACAGGTGAGCAGATGGTATAAAGCATTGGAGGTGAGGTCCTGAAGCCTAGAGAACCCCATAAAACATTGCTGTGATGGCCTACAGGAGAGCAGATGGAATAAAGCATTGGAGGTGAGGGCCTGAAGCCTAGAGAACCCCATAAAACATTGCAGTGATGGCCTACAGGAGAGCAGATGGAATAAAGCATTGGAGGTGAGGGCCTGAAGCCTATTGAACCCCATAAATCATTGCAGTGATGGCCTACAGGTGAGCAGATGGTATAAAGCATTGGAGGTGAGGGCCTGAAGCCTAGAGAACCCCATAAAACATTGCAGTGATGGCCTACAGGTGAGCAGACGGTATAAAGCATTGGAGGTGAGGGCCTGAAGCCTAGAGAACCCCATAAAACATTGCAGTGATGGCCTACAGGTGAGCAGACAGTATAAAGCATTGGAGGTGAGGGCCTGAACCCTAGAGAACCCCATAAAACATTGCAGTGATGGCCTACAGGTGAGCAGACGGTATAAAGCATTGGAGGTGAGGGCCTGAACCCTAGAGAACCCCATAAAACATTGCAGTGATGGCCTACAGGTGAGCAGATGGAATAAAGCATTGGAGGTGACGGCCTGAAGCCTAGTGGACCCCATAAAACATTGCAGTTATGGCCAAAAGGTGAGCAGGCTGTATAAAGCATTGGAGGGAAGGGCCTGAAGCCTAGAGAACCCCATAAAACATTGTAGTGAGGGCCTACAGGTGAGCAGACGGTATAAAGCATTGGAGGTGAGGGCCTGAAGCCTAGAGAACCCCATAAATCATTGCAGTGATGGCCTACAGGTGAGCAGACGGTATAAAGCATTGGAGGTGAGGGCCTGAAGCCTAGAGAACACCATAAAACATTGTAGTGAGGGCCTACAGGTGAGCAGACAGTATAAAGCATTGGAGGTGTGGGCCTGAAGGTAAGGGAACCCCATAAAACATTGTAGTGAGGGCATATATATTCTGTATGGAAGAGGAGGCGGATGAGAAAACAAGATTCAAGCATATACCCTTTTTTGCGGTGAAAAGGGTATAAAAATCTGAATCTTTTGGATTGAGTGAATCAACCTGCGGAAGGCCTCAGTGTCCAAAAGCCTAAATGGCAACATTTCAAGGGCCAGTAATTTCGAAAGTTGCACATTCAGTGCAATGACCTGTGGGTGGTTGTTTATTTGCGCTTGCGTTCAAATGCCCGTGTTATCGACATTTGGACGCTGCGCTGGGACAGGGAAGTGGATGTTGTTGCTGACGGTTCATGTGAAGGTCCAGATGCAGGGCGAGGGGCATCCTAGCCTGCGCCTTCGACAGGGGATTGGCCAGCAGTGCGTAACACAGGGGAAGTGGAGGAAGTGGTGGGATCTGCAGATGCAAAATGCGGACCCAGGCGTTCGGCCCACTTATTAGGGTGCTTGGATGCCATGTGGCGGATCATGCTGGTGGTGGTGAGGTTGCTAGTCTTAACGCCCGGCTCATTTGGTACGGCACAGATTGCAAACTACCACCCTTTTGTCATCTGCACTTTCCTCAAAAGCGCCATATTGAGGAACACCTACCCCTTGCAAGGTAGATTTACGCATGGGGGTGCTCTGTGTAACAGTTGTGGGCCTGTTTGGTGTGGGCAGACGTCTCCCTTTTGCCACTTCACTGCCTCTTCCAGACTGTTGCGGTGTTGAGGATCCCTCCCCCTCTGTACTGCTGTCCTCGCTCGGCTTTTCACCTGACCATGTTGGGTCAGTGACCTCATTGTCCACCACCTCCTCTTCCACTTCCTCACTCTGCTCATCCTCCTGACTTGACCTAACCACCACCTCAGTGATTGGCAACTGTGCCTCATCATCATCCACCTCATGAACGAATGATTGCCGTTCACACATTCATCTTCTTGAGACTGTGAAGGCTCAGGAGGTTGGGAATCAGGGCACATATCTCGGGACCTCTTCCAGCGTGCCTGAGAGAGAGCCAAACCAAGAACTGGCGATGAAAAGAGGTCATGTGAATATCCGAGTGTGGGATCACGTGTTTGGCCAGACAAGACATGGTGGGAGGAAGTAGGATTAGAGTGAGGATTTGGTTGACCAGACTTTTGGCTACAGAGACTGGACTAAGTGGAAGGGAGGGTTGTGCTTATCCGACTGGAAGAATTATCTTCTGCAATCCAACCGACCAACTGTTCGCACTGGTCCGACTTGGAGAGTGTTGTCCCGCGCCGCCCAGCTGAGTTGGACATGAAGCTGGGTAAGGTGGATTTTTTTTTCTGGTGCACTGGCAGCAGGCACAGTTTGATTGCACCCAGGGCCACGGTCTCTGCTTGCACCACCAGCATCACGCCCAGGGCCAAGGCCTCTGCTTGCACCATCAGCATCAAACCCAGGGCCATGGCCTCTGCTTGACCATCATCATCAGGGTCAGGGCCACCGCCTCTGTTTGTACCATCAGCATCACGCCCAGGGCCAGGGCCTCTGCTTGCACCATCAGCATGATGTCAAGGGCCATGGCCTCTGCTTGCACCATCAGCATCATGACCACTTCCCCTCCCTTTGTGCTTTCCTTCTTCATTTTAGTGGTTTTGTCTGTAGATGTAGGCGCAGATTATTTTACTGTCCGCTAAAGACACAGTTTTCTGATGCAGGACAGTACTAGACATAGTAAAATACTTATTTTCGTCACTACACTAGCCCACAGATAATGACATTTTTACAGTACACACTGTATAGGCTGCTGTAATGTTCTGTTGTCAGAGGAATACAAATTTTCGGCACTACACTAGGCCACAGATAATTAAAATTTTACAGTACACACTGTATAGGCTTGCTGTATTGTACTGTAGACAGAGGTATACAAAATTTTGGCACTACACTAGGCCACAGATAGTGACATTTTGCAGTACACACTGTATTGGCTTGCTGTAATGTATTGTAGACAGATAAATACAAATGTTAGGCACTACAGTAGGCCACAGATATTGAAAATTTTACATTACACACTGTATTGGGTTGCTGTAATGTACTGTAGACAGAGAAATACAAATTTTCAGCACTATACTAGGCCACAAATAATGACATTTTTACAGTACACACTATATAGGCATCCTCTATTGTACTGTAGACCGAGGAATACAAATTTTAGGCACTACAGTAGGCCACAGATAATGACATTTTACAGTACACACTGTATTGGCTTGCTGTAATGTACTGTACACTGAGGAATACAAATTTTCACCACTACACTAGGCGACAGATAATTACATTTTTGTAGTACACACTGTATAGGCTTGCTGTATTATACTGTAGACAGAGGAATACAAATTTTGGCACTACACTAGACCACAGATAATGATTTTTTACAGTACACACTGTATTAGCCTGCTGTAATGTACTGTAGACAGAGAAATACAAGCTTTCAGTACTATACTTGGCCCAGAGATACTTGAAATTTTTACAGTACAAACAGTATTGGCTTGCTATAATGTACTTGTAGGCAAATACAAATTTTCATCACCAAAGTAGGCCACAAATAATGACATTTTTACTGTACAACAATGTATTGGCTTGCTGTATGTACTGCAGACAGAGAGAAATGCAAGCTTGACACTATACTAGCCCAGAGATCGACATTTTTACAGTACACACTGTATTGGCCTGCTGTAACGTACTGTAGATAGAAATACAAATTTTCACACTACACTAGGCCACAGATAATTCAATATTTACAGTACACACTGTATTGGCTTGCTGTCATGTACTTGTAGACAGAGAAATACGAATTTTCGGCACTACACTAGGCCACAGATAATGAGCATTTTTACAGTACACACTGTATTGTGCTTGCCAGCAATGTACTGTAGACAGAGGAATACAAATTTTGGCACTACAGTAGGCCACAGATAATGAAATTTTTACAGTACACACTGTATTGGCTTGCTGTAATGTACTGTAGACAGAGAAATACAAATTTTCAGCACTACACTAGGCCACAGATAATGAAATTTTTACAGTACACACAGTATTGGCTTGCTATAATGTACTGTAGACAGAGGAATACAAATTTTCGGCACTACACTAGGCCACAAATAATGACATTTTTACAGTACACACTGTATTGGCTTGCTGTAATGTACTGTAGACAGAGGAATACAAATTTTCGGCACTACACTAGCCCAGAGATAATGACATTTTACAGTACACACTGTATTGGCTTGCTGTAATGTACTGTAGATAGAGAAATACAAATTTTCGGCACTACACTAGGCCAGAGATAATGAAATTTTTACAGTACACACTGTATTGGCTTGCTGTAATGTACTGTAGACAGAGAAATACAAATTTTTGGCACTACACTAGGCCACAGATAATGACATTTTTACAGTACACACTGTATTGGCTTGCTGTAATGTACTGTAGACAGAGGAATACAAATTTTTGGCACTACACTAGCCCAGAGATAATGAAATTTTACAGTACACACTGTATTGGCTTGCTGTAATGTACTGTAGACAGAGGAATACAAATTTTAGGCACTACAGTAGGCCACAGATAATGAAATTTTTACAGTACACACTGTATTGGCTTGCTGTAATGTACTGTAGACAGAGAAATACAAATTTTCAGTCACTACAGTAGGCCACAGATAATGAAATTTTTACAGTACACACTGTATTGGCTTGCTGTAATGTACTGTAGACAGAGAAATACAAATTTTCGGCACTACACTAGGCCACAAATAATGAAATTTTTACAGTACACACTGTATAGGCTTGCTGTAATGTACTGTAGACAGAGGAATACAAATTTTCGGCACTACACTAGGCCAGAGATAATGTAATTGTTACAGTACACACTGTATTGGCTTGCTATAATGTACTGTAGACAGAGAAATACAAATTTTCAGCACTACAGTAGGCCACAGATAATGAAATTTTTACAGTACACACTGTATTGGCTTGCTGTATTGTAATGTAGACAGAGGTATACAAATTTTTGGCACTACAGTAGGCCACAGATAATTAAATGTTTACAGTACACACTGTATTGGCTTGCTGTAATGTACTGTAGACAGAGGAATACAAATTTTTGGCACTACACTAGGCCACAGATAATGAAATTTTTACAGTACACACTGTATTGGCTTGCTGTAATGTACTGTAGACAGAGAAATACAATTTTTCAGTACTACACTAGCCCAGAGATAATGAAATTTTTACAGTACAAACAGTATTGGCCTGCTATAATATACTGTAGACAGAGAAAAACAAATTTTCGTCACTAAAGTAGACCACAGATAATTAAATTTTTACTGTACACACTGTATTGGCTTGCTGTAATGTACTGTAGACAGAGAAATGCAAATTTTCGGCACTACACTAGCCCAGAGATAATGAAATATTTACAGTACACACTATATAGGCTTGCTGTAATGTACTGTAGACAGAGGAATACAAATTTTAGGCACTACAGTAGACCACAGATAATTAAATTTTTACTGTACACACTGTATTGGCTTGCTGTAATGTACTGTAGACAGATAAATACAAATGTTAGGCACTACACTAGCCCAGAGATAATGAAATATTTACAGTACACACTGTATTAGCTTCCTGTATTGTACTGTAGACAGAGGAATACAAATTTTAGGCACTACAGTAGGCCACAGATAATGAAATTTTTACAGTACACACTGTATTGGCTTGCTGTAATGTACTGTAGAAAGAGAAATACAAATTTTAGGCGCTACAGTAGGCCACAGATAATGAAATTTTTACAGTACACACTGTATTGGCTTGCTGTAATGAACAGGAGACAGAGAAATACAATTTTTCGGCAATACACTAGCCCAGAGATAATGTAATTGTTACAGTACACACTGTATTGACTTGCTGTAATGTACTGTAGACAGAGAAATACAAATTTTTGGCACTACAGTAGGCCACAGATAATGACATTTTTACAGTACACACTGTATTGGCTAGCTGTATTGTACTGTAGACCGAGGAATACAAATTTTCGGCTCTACACTAGCCCACAGATAATGACATTTTTACAGTACACACTGTATTAACTTGCTGTAATGTACTGTAGACAGAGAAATACAATTTTCGGTACTACACTAGCCCAGAGATAATTACATTTTTACAGTACACACTGTATTGGCTAGCTGTATTGTACTGTAGACAGAGGAATACAAAGTTTTGGCACTACAGTAGGCCACAGATAATGAAATTTTTACAGTACACACTGTATTGGCTTGCTGTAATGTACTGTAGACCGAGGAATACAAATTTTCGGCTCTACACTAGCCCACAGATAATGACATTTTTACAGTACACACTGTATTAACTTGCTGTAATGTACTGTAGACAGAGAAATACAATTTTTCGGTACTACACTAGCCCAGAGATAATGACATTTTTACACTACACACGGTATTAGCTTGCTGTAATGTACTGTAGACAGAGAAATACAAATTTTCAGCACTATACTAGCCCAGAGATAATGAAATTTTTACAGTACCCACTGTATTGGCTTTCTGTAATGTATTGTAGACAAATAAAAACTAATTTTTGGCACTACAGTATGCCACAGATAATGACATTTTTACAGTACACACTGTATTGGGTTGCTGTAATGTACTGTAGATAGAGGAATACAAATTTTCGGTTACTACACTAGACCACAGATAATTAAATTTTTACAGTACACACTGTATTGGCTGGCTGTAATGTACTGTAGACAGAGAAATACAAATTTTGGGCACTACAGTATGCCACAGATCATGACATTTTTACAGTACACACTGTATTGGCTTGCTGTAATGAACAGGAGACAAAGAAATACAATTTTTCGGCAATTCACTAGCCCAGAGATAATGTAATTTTTACAGTACACACTGTATTGGCTTGCTGTAATGTACTGGATACAGAGAAATACAGATTTTTGACACTACACTAGGCCAGAGATGTAATTTTTACAATACACCCTGTATTCGGATATAGTTCTATATTGGATACAAATTTGTCCCAAATAAAATGTATTTTCTGCTTGAGTACTGTACATACGGCTGAGCCTAAACTCAGACACAGATGTGCCCAAAACTGGTTAACAATGGCTAAAATCTAAATCACTCACTGCTGGAGTAATTAATATAACGGTTGCGGATTGAACGCACACACAGATGTGGCACAAGGTTAATTTCCCAGAACAAATAATTTCTCTGATGGTAGAGTGTATATCTCAGTACCAGGCACACTGTAGTGAATAAGCCCCTTTTATAATGTCTGCCCCATACACTGCTTTATGACGGTGCAGTGTGTATCTCAGTGCCAGGCACAATGTAGTGAATAAGCCCCTTTTTTATAATGTCTGCCCAACATACTGCTTTAAGATGATGCAGTGTATATCTCAGTACCAGGCACATTGTAGCGAATAAGCCCCTTTTTTAATAATGTCTGCCCAACACACTGCTTTATGACGGTTGCAGTGTATATCTCAGTACCAGGAACACTGTAGTGAATAAGCCCCTTTTATAATGTCTGCCCAACACTCTGCTTTATGATGGTGCAGTGTATATCTCAGTACCAGGCACACTGTAGTGAATAAGCCCCTTTTTATAATGTCTGCCCAACACACTGCTTTATGATGGTGCAGTGTATATCTCCAGCCCCTTTTTATAATGTCTGCCCCATACACTGCTTTATGATGGTGCAGTGTATATCTCAGTGCCAGGCACATTGTAGCGAATAAGCCCCTTTTTTAATAATGTCTGCCCAACACACTGCTTTATGACGGTGCAGTGTATATCTCAGTACCCAGGAACACTGTAGTGAATAAGCCTCTTTTTATAATGTCTGCCCAACACTCTGCTTTATGATGGTGCAGTGTATATCTCAGTACCAGGCACACTGTAGTGAATAAGCCCCTTTTTATAATGTCTGCCCAACACACTGCTTTATGATGGTGCAGTGTATATCTCCAGCCCCTTTTTATAATGTCTGCCCCATACACTGCTTTATGATGGCGTTTTGTAGATGTCACTAATCAGAAATCTTTCTGTCTTATCAAAGTTATCAAAGCGAGTTTCAAGCCCTGCACTTATCTGACCCTTCCTGGTGACGCCTGTCCCTGATAGTGCTGAATTAAAAAAAATATAAAAGGTGCTGCACTGCTGTCAGAAACACAGTCTAGTCCTTAAAAGGACAGTGCGGCACCTGAGGGGTTAATTGTGCGGTTCACAGCACCCTGTTAGAGGTCGGGTGCCACCTGACAGCAGGGTCCAGTATATTATAGACTTGAATCATCTTACAATTCAGCAACGGCGGTGCCTTTTCCCCATATTACAGAATAGGAAAGGCAGCCCAGACAGGTCATAGCTGAGTGGTGAATCAGTAGTGATCGTGATGAGCGGCAATTGAAAAATATTTGCATACTCCTCCCTGACAAGTGTCCTAGTTACCATGGGAACGCCAGGGGGTTAGAATTTACCATCGGATCTGAGTTTTCACGATCTCACTGAGATCGTGAAAACTCAAGTCCGATAGTATATTCTAACCCCCAGGCGTTCCCATGGTGATGGGGACGCTTGTTGGGGAGGAGTATGTAGAAGTGGAGGAAGGGTAGAGACTGAAAAAATAAAGAATATTCTAAAAACAAATATATTCGATATAAAGCTATATATTCGTTTTTTGGAATATTCGTCTTCTTTTCTCCAGCACGATTCCTCCTGCTGAAGATGCTGTGAGCCAATGACTCATGAAGGGAGGAATCATGTATTATTCAGAAGGGAAAAATTACGAATATTCCAGATAACGAATATCTAGTACTATATTCGTAATATTCGCAATTATCGAATTTGCGCTATTCACGATTAATATTCGTTATTCGAAATTGCGCTGAACACTAGTTATAAATATATAACTGCATTTTTCTAAACAGCTGACAGGGAAATTATCAAGATTATACTGCCAGCATTTTCTAACAGGAAGACCGCGCAGCTTTTATCTCCTTCCCGGGGATGAAAAGTCGAGTAGGATCCAGAAATCGTGTCTTTAAATGCATCCGATCACTGAATTCCCGGTCACTTTCTTGTGTCACCTCCTAGATCTCAGATAAGAGGGCTTGACATGGTGAAGTACCGCCACAAATAGTCTTATAAAAGTATTTTATTATACTCACAAAGGTATAAAAATCAATGCTGCACGCTCGCCCGACCCGGGTTTCGCCTGTATTTGCCTCGTCAGGGGCTGCTCTGAAAACCACTTGTTCCTCCCTCCAATTTATACTCAGGTGGGTGTTTAATTACCACATTTGCTCCAAAAAGCTCTTTTCTTACTTAAAACTCTTCACCTTTCAATTTATCTCTCATGATTGATCTCAGCCAGCAATTCACATTATAGTTACTTTCTCAAACATAAAATATAAAAAATACCGCAGGTTTCTATTCCACCCTATTCACATGTATCAATTTCAACATCGTCTACCGACATTTCGACTATGACATACACATTGTAATTTTACCCTTTCTCCCTTCAGACCCGTATTGATATCATATTCAATGTTCAGTCCACTAGGTTAACTTGTAAGTCCATTCCACCTCTCTTATTTCTTTTCTTTATCGGATCCTCTCCTCTCCAATTCATCATGACTTTTTCTAAACCTACAAACTTCAAACCCAGAGGATTTTTTTATGCGCTTTTTTAAAATGCGCAGAGACACTGTGTGTATCCACCCCTTTTTTGATGTTTCTTATATGTTCTTGCAAACGGGTTTTTAGTTTTCTGAGGGTCCGTCCCACATACTGGAGGCGGCAAGGGCACTCCAGCATGTAGATGACCCCCATGCTTTCATAGGTTATCTCCCTTGTATCATATAGGTGGTCTCTTTACTGTTCGAGGTTACTTCTTCGATTTTAAATAGCCTTCCACTTTTTGACCGCACCTTATAAGCCGCACAAAAACCGCACCAAGTGAATTTGTGATTATCATTTTTCTGTTGACATACAGATAAACTACTATGCACCAGCTTATCTTTAATATTCGGAGCCTTTTTATATACAACTATTGGTTTGTCAGGGATGATGCTTCCTCACCGCATCTTTAATCCAGCCCGCACTAAACTGTGTGATAAAGGAAAATCTCATTTTCTCATTGTTCTTTCCTCCCATATGTTCTTTTGATATATACCTATCTTCTTTCGCTATTTCGTTCCTGCCTTTCCTCATATCCTTTCTCTACAAATCTATTTTCTATTATTTTACTTTGCTCACGATAATCCTCGATTTTAGTGCAGTTACGGTGTATCCTTTTAAACTGGCTTTTGGGAATGTTTTTTAGCCACGGCTTGTGATGACAGCTAGAGGTTTCAATGTAGGTGATTACATCTGTGGGTTTGAAGTAAGTAGTGGTTATGAACCTTTTTTATTTTTTATTTGTGATTTTGCTCTTAGGTTAGTGTGTATAATATCATCTGATTTCATTTCTATTTTCTCTTGTTTTGGATTTGTCAACATATACTTAGCAATATTCAACTTCCTAATATAGCGATGGACGTCTAAAATGGTTTTAAATTTCTTCATTTTTTTAGATGGTGCATACTTCAATCCTTTAGCCTTTAATTTATACGTGCTAAGGTTATATATGCCATTTGTTACTCCTTTGGGGCTTATCTTTTCCCCTTCCTCTACACCCTATGGAGTTCCTGTTCTTTCCGGGGGATGGGGGGGTTTCATATACTCTGTTGTTTGTTTTCTTCCCTCTGTGTCCCTTTCATTTTCCCCTTTCTGCTGGTCTTTCATATTCATCTCATCTCCCTTATTGTGTGGACCCTCGGTAGTAATTATTTAGTAATTAATATTTTTGTTAGTTTTGTTTAAAACACAATAATTTTTGGTTTGATGGTGGTTACTATTTACAGCATACCGGAACGGCGATGGGGGCGAAATTCGCCCCAAGCTTTGCTAATGTATATATGGCCATGTGGAAAGAGAATTTTATTGCCTCTAAATTGCAGAGAGACTTGTCAGGACAAGGTCTCCTAATGTGGAAAAGATTTATAGACGATTGTCTAGTCATATGTCGGGGTAACAAGCAAGAGTTGGATCAATTTTTAACATACATAAATGATAATGAATGGCATCTTCGATTCACTGGTGATGTGAGCGTCAACTCTGTAAATTTTTTGGATCTGACCATTAGTTTAGAAAAGGGGAGGTTAATAACCACTACTTACTTCAAACCCACAGATGTAAACACTGTGGGGAGTCGCTCTGGTAGATAGCAGTGCGGGTGCAGTATAGAGGCAAAACAGGGAGTCCAGATAGTGCAATAAACAGTGTTTTATTCACACTTGCACAAAATAAAACAGTCTCTTGGTGTTAATTCACACACATAAGAAATCAAACGGAAAAACAAGACAGTCCAAAACAGGCTCCAGTCACCTGGGAGGTTTTTAGATGCAGGTTCACACCTGGCTGTCAGTCCAGCCGCAAGACAAGCGACATCAGGCTTCCAGGCCGTCTGCACTCCTCCTTGCTGGGCTCTTGCTTCCTGCCCAGAGAACTTCCAAACTGAAATGAATCCCCAGCCTAACAGCAGCTCCAGGATAATCACCACTCACACCCAGCTGCTGGCTGTGTTTTAAACCCAGCCCAAAACCAGGACTGGATCGTGGGGAGCAGCCACCCACCCTACACTTTAGCTGCTCCCGGTAAGAGCCGGCCCGGATCGGCTTTGCAGCCATGCTATTTAGCAACTATGTCAGTAGCACTACCAGCTGCTGACATCAACAAAAATGACTCTTACCTCACCGAGGCTATGAACCTCGGTGACACGTACCTGCCATCCACGACGGCACCCTGCACCTTACCACATACCCCCCCCCCCTTTGTTCAACCCTGAGGGGGTGGACACACGAAAAACAGTGTACCCGGTATGGTTTTAATCGGATTTTGGCCTGAGGCTCAGTGACGATGTCATGTTGGATGAGAGACGTGCGGCCAGGGAAGTCCGAGAACACATCCGTGTTTCGACTGACGAACTCCCTGACTTCCTGAACTTGTTTGGAAGACAGGCTGTCTGCCATTTTACCGTGGTTACGGCTTCACAGGCCTCGAACTGTGGGGCTGGACCCTTGTCACCTAGAAGCCCTGGCCGGGGGCTGTTGTCGTCGGCCGTGTCCCTGTCTTTCCACGGCTTCAGTAAATTCACGTGGTACACCTTCTCCGGCTTGCGCCGCCCTGGCTGGTGTACTTTGTAATTTACTTCCCCTACCTTCTCGATAACCTCATAGGGGCCCTGCCACCTAGCTAGGAACTTGCTGTCAAGGGTGGGCACCAGAACCAAAACCCGATCTCCCGGGTTGAAGTTCCGTACCCGAGCCTGACGATTATACACCCTACTCTGGGCTTGTTGCGCTGCCTCCATATGCTCCCGGACCAGCGGCAACACCCTTTCCATCCGTTCCTGCATATGGGTGACATACTCAATGACACTTTTGTGGGGGACAGGCTGTTGTTCCCACGCTTCCTTGGCGATATCCAACAGGCCCCGAGGATGTCTGCCATAAAGCAGTTCGAAGGGCGAGAACCCAGTAGAGGCCTGGGGCACCTCTCGCACTGCGAACATGAGAAAGGGCAGAAGCAGGTCCCAGTCCTTCCCATCTCTAGACACCACCCTTTTTAACATATTTTTTAGAGTTTGGTTAAACCTTTCGACAAGACCGTCTGTTTTGCGGATGGTAAACGGACGTCCGTAACTGCTTTATACGCAACAATTTACACAGTTCCCTCATAACTTTGGACATAAAAGGGGTCCCTTGGTCGGTCAGAATCTCTTTTGGCAGGCCCACACGGGAAAACATTTCCATTAACTCTTTTGCAATGAGCTTAGCCGAGGTATGTCGCAGAGGCACCGCCTCTGGATATCGAGTAGCATAGTCCAGAATCACCAGGATATGTTGGTGACCCCTAGCAGACTTCGGTATGGGTCCGACCAGATCCATGGCAATACGCTCGAATGGGACCTCAATTATTGGGAGAGGGACCAGGGGACTTCTGTAATGCGGCTGGGGGCTATTTACCTGACAGGTCGGACAGGACTTACAGAACTCCTCTACTTCCTTAAACAAACCGGGCCAGTAAAACCGCTGTAGTACGCGGTCTTGCGTTTTCTGCCACCCCATGTGTCCCCCAAGAACATGTTGGTGGGCAAGCTCCATAACAAGCTTGCGGTATGCGGTGGGCACCACTAACTGTTCAACTGGCTCACCTCGGATTTGGTTCACCCGATACAACATATCCTGAAGAACAATAAATCGTGGAAACATTAATTCAGCCCCTGGTTTCTGGGGTTTACCATCAATCATTACAACACTTTCCCAGGCCCTGGTTGGGGTTTGGTCCCGGTGTTGTGCGGTCCCAAAATTTTCCCCGGAGACATTGAGGTCTGCCAACTCAGGTCCCGGTGGCAAGTCCTCCGTGTCTCCCACCATTACACTCAGTGGGGTTGTCTCCCCCTCTACCGCTGGAGCAGTGGTCACCCCTACCGCTGGCCCTTCCGATTCGGGCTCCCAGGGTTCTGGCCTTCCAGTGGTATCAGGCCACTCTCCTAGGGTTACCCCTGTCTCATGGCTATTAGTCACTTTCATTTCAGGCCATAGGGACGGAAAACCAGGGAAGTCTCTCCCAATTATTAGTTCATATGGGAGTTTAGTAGCGACAGCCACCTCGTGGGTCCACTTACCAGCCGCTGTGGACAAAGTCACTAGTGCAGTGGGGTAGTCTTTTAGGTCTCCGTGGATGCACAGGACCCGATTTTACGGCCGGTATACTCCGCAGGCCGTACCAGGGCAGCCCTTACCAGGGAGACTAGACTCCCGGAGTCCAGCAGGGCCACCGCCAGAGAATCTCCCACCCTACCTGACACAGGTGGTTATTGTCCTGCACCTCACGGGTGCCAGTTGCGCACAGCTTCCGTGCATACAGGGAGTGGCGACCCCGTAGTTCACCTCCATCGGCTCATCCCGATGCGGACAGTCGGCCCTGATGTGGCCTGGCTCCTGACACCTCCAGCACACCACGGGAGGCGGATCCGCAGGGGGTACATGCCGTGCAGGTCTCTCTGTCGCCGGTCGTCGGAACTGGGGTGGAGGCCTCCGGGGTTTGACTTGCCCCTTCCCAGCAGGACTCCCCTGCAGGTTTCTGGTGGCCTCGTAACGCTCCACCAGGTCGACCATCTCCAGGGCACTTACCGGAGACGCCTGGCCGACCCAGTGCTGGAGGGGATAAGGCAGGGCCCTCCAAAAGATGTCCGCCAACAGGCGATCCAACATGACAGTGGGACTCAGTAGATCGGGCTGCAGCCACTTTTGCAGCCTGTGCAGCAGATCGTAGTACTGCGGCCTAGCAGGTTCAGTCGTTTTAAAGTCCCACTGGTGGACTCTTTGAGCGCGGACCAGCACGTTCACCCCAGCCTGGCCAGGATCTCTCCTTTCATGGTGTCATAATCGGCCGCTTGGTCGTCTGCCAAGTCGATAAACACCTGCTGGGGTCCGGAAGCCAGGAGCGGAGCAACCACCTCAGCCCACTAGTCGCGGGGCAGCTTCTCCCTCACGGCCACTTTTCGAAGACTGCCAGGTAGGTCTCAGCATCATCCTCGGGGTCATCTTGGGAATCGCCGCACGGACCGCTTTCCGGGCATCATGGGCACGGTGCGAGGCTCCAGTCGCTTGCAAAGCCATTACATGTTGCAACAGCAGCTGGTTTATCTCCTGCTGCTGCTTGTTGGCCTCCCGCTGCTGTAAATTGGCCTCCACGAGAGCCTTTACAACTGCCTCCATTTTGTCAGGGTTCACGTGTTGAAACTTTGCCGGCTTGACATATGACATTCACTTTTGCTCAGCAAAACAAACAAAGTTCGGCGTTCACGCCAGCCTCACTGCGCATGCTCGCATCCGACACCAAATGTGGGGAGTCGCTCTGGTAGATAGCAGTGCGGGTGCAGTATAGAGGCAAAACAGGGAGTCCAGAGAACAGTGTTTTATTCACACTTGCACAAAATAAAACAGTCTCTTGGTGTTAATTCACACACATAAGAAATCAAGCGGAAAAACAAGACAGTCCAAAACAGGCTCCAGTCACCTGGGAGGTTTTTAGATGCAGGTTCACACCTGGCTGTCAGTCCAGCCGCAAGACAAGCGACGTCAGGCTTCCAGGCCGTCTGCACTCCTCCTTGCTGGGCTCTTGCTTCCTGCCCAGAGAACTTCCAAACTGAAATGAATCCCCAGCCTAACAGCAGCTCCAGGATAATCACCACCCACACCCAGCTGCTGGCTGTGTTTTAAACCCAGCCCAAAACCAGGACTGGGTCGTGGGAGCAGCCACCCACCCTACACTTTAGCTGCTCCCGGTAAGAGCCGGCCCGGATCGGCTTTGCAGCCATGCTATTTAGCAACTATGTCAGTAGCACTAGCTGCTGCTGACATCGACAAAATGACTCTTACCTCACCGAGGCTGTGAACCTCGGTGACACGTACCTGCCATCCACGACGGCACCCTGCACCTTACCACAACACCTACATTCAAACCTCTAGCTGTCATCACAAGCCGTGGCTAAAAACATTCCCAAAAGCCAGTTTAAAGGATACACCGTAACTGCGCTAAAATCGAGGATTATCGTGAGCAAAGTAAAATAATAGAAAATAGATTTGTAGAGAAAGGATATGAGGAAAGCCGTTTGAAAAAATGCTGGAGCGAAATAGCGAAAGAAGATAGGTATATATCAAAAGAACCTATGGGAGGAAAGAACAATGAGAAAATGAGATTTTCATTTATCACACAGTTTAGTGCAGGCTGGATTAAAGATGTGGTGAGGAAAAATTGGGGGGAATTAAAAAATGATCCGATTTTAGGAAGCATCATCCCTGACAAACCAATAGTTGTATATAAAAAGGCTCCGAATATTAAAGATAAGCTGGTGCATAGTAGTTTATCTGTATGTCAACAGAAAAATGATAATCACAAATTCACTTGGTGCGGTTTTTGTGCGGCTTATAAGGTGCGGTCAAAAAGTGGAAGGCTATTTAAAATCGAAGAAGTAACTTCTAAAGATGGCCCGAACTATTCGCTGGAGAACAGTTCCCAGCGAACATAGCTTGTTCACGTCCGCCGCGGCGGGCGAACATATTCGATGTTCGGGTTCGCCCCTATACTTTATCATTCAGCAAACTTTGACCCTTTACCTCACAGTCAGCAGACACATTCCAGCCAATCAGCAGCATACCCTCCCTCCCAGACCCTCCCACCTCCTATCAAAAAGCAAGGACAGCATCCATCTTAGATTCATTCTGAAGCTGCAGTCTTAGTGAGAGGAAGGAGAGTGTAATTGCTGCTGATTTAATAGGGAAATCGATAGCTAGGCTAGTGTATTCAGTGTCCACTCCAGTCCTGAAAGACTCATCTGATCTCTGCTGTAAGGACAGCGTCCTGACAGCACCCCAAAAAGCCCTTTTTAGGGCTAGTACATCAGTCTCCCTCCCAGACCCTCCCACCTCCTATCAAAAAGCAAGGACAGCATCCATCTTAGATTCATTCTGAAGCTGCAGTGTTAGTAGTTGTAATTGCAATGCGATTAATATAACCTGTATTAATCGCAATGGAATTAAAACTTAGAGCTGAGTTCTTAATGGTTGTATTGCTAGAATTGACGAATATAACGAATATAGCTCTATATTCTCAATGTGTATTTCATAGTCGAAATGTCGGTAGACGATGTTGAAATTGATACATGTGAATAGGGTGGAATAGAAACCTGCGGTATTTTTTATATTTTATGTTTGAGAAAGTAACTATAATGTGAATTGCTGGCTGAGATCAATCATGAGAGATAAATTGAAAGGTGAAGAGTTTTAAGTAAGAAAAGAGCTTTTTGGAGCAAATGTGGTAATTAAACACCCACCTGAGTATAAATTGGAGGGAGGAACAAGTGGTTTTCAGAGCAGCCCCTGACGAGGCAAATACAGGCGAAACCCGGGTCGAGGCGGCGTGCAGCATTGATTTTATATGCGTGGAAATTTTATACCTTTGTGAGTATAATAAAATACTTTTATAAGACTATTTGTGGCGGTACTTCACCATGTCAAGCCCTCTTATCTGAGATCTAGGAGGTGACACAAGAAAGTGACCGGGAATTCAGTGATCGGATGCATTTAAAGACACGATTTCTGGATCCTACTCGACTTTTCATCCCCGGGAAGGAGTTAAAAGCTGCGCGGTCTTCCTGTTTGAAATTTTATGAAAGTGAAACCGGACCTACCTCAATGAAAGACCTGCTGCGCTAGAAAAGAACTGTGTGGTTTGAGACATTTTTTTTACATTTTTGTGTAATTTTTGGAGACTTATACTGCCAGCATGCATCGTGCTCACATTGTGACATCATGTTCTCGCAGGGAACAACCACAGAGTCCAGACCTTCACACCTTTTTTAAAAAAAAAATTCGTTTGGGTTATTTAATTCTTTTTTTAAAACTGGAAGTGTACTTACCTGCAAGTACTGGTAACTTATGAGTCAGCATTCTAGTACTGTGTTAACGGTAGATGCTGTATGTCCTGATTGTGCATAGACAACCATCATGGACCCAATTTTATCCTTTGCACTTTAACCCCTTAAGGACTCAGCCCTATTTCACCCCACGGGCCCGGCCATTTTTTGCAAATCTGACCAGTGTCACTTTATGTGGTGATAACTTTAAAACGCTTTTCTTATCCAGGCCGTTCTGAGATTATTTTTACGTCACATATTGTACTTCATGACAGTGGTAAAATGGAGTCAATAAAATTCATTTTTATTTAATAAAAAATACCAAATTTACCAAAAATTTGGCAAAATTTGCAATTTTCCAAGTTTCAATTTCTCTACTTCTATAACAAATAGTAATACCGCCAAAAAAAAGTTATTACTATACATTCCCCATATGTCTACTTCATGTTTGGATCATTTTGGGAATGCTATTTCATTTTTTGGGGACTTTACAAGGCTTAGAAGTTTAGAAGCAAATCTTGAAATTTTTCAGAAATTTTCTAAATCCCACCTTTTAGGGACCAATTCAGTTCTGAAGTCCCTTTGTGAAACCACCCAAAAAGGACCCCATTCTAGAAATTACACCCATCACGGTATTCAAAGCTGATTTTATAACTGATTTTCCATTTGAATCCATTTTTTCCGGTAACAAAACAAGGGTTAACAGCCAAACAAAACTCAATATTTATTCCCTGATTCTGTAGTTTGCAGAAACACCCCATATGTGGTGGTAAACTGCTGTACGGGCACACGGCAGGGCGCAGAAGGAAGGGAACGCCATATGGTTTTTGGAAGGCGGATTTTGCTGGACTGGTTTTTTGACACCATGTCCCATTTGAAGCCCCCCGATGCCCCCCTGGAGTAGAAACTCCAAAAAAGTGACTCCATCTAAACTACACACCTCAAGGTATTCAAAACCGATTTTAAAAAATGTGTTAACCCTTTAGGTGTTCCACAAGAGTTATTGGCAAATGGAGATGAAATTTAAGAATTTCTATTTTTTGCTACCTTGCCTCAAAAAAAGTGTAATATAGAGCAACCAAAAATCACATTTACCCTAAAATAGTACAAACAAAACTGCCACCTTACCCCATAGTTTCCAAAATGGGGTCCCTTTTTTGGAGTTTCTACTCCAGGGGGGCATCAGGGGGCTTCAAATGGGACATGGTGTAAATAAACCAGTCCAGCAAAATCTGCCTTCCAAAAACCATATGGCGTTCCCTTCCTCTACGCCCTGCTGTTTGGCCATACAGCAGTTTACGACCACATATGGGGTGTTTCTGCAAACTACAGAATCAGAAAATAAATAAATGAGGTTTTTTTGGCTGTTAACCCTTGGTTTGTTACTGGAAAAATTGATTAAGATAGAAAATTTGCAAAAAAATAGCTGTTTTGGGACCGTTTTTATTTTTGGTTATTAACATCGTTGATCTGACAGATTAGATTGTGTGCTATTTCTATAGAGCAGGTTGTTATGGACGCGACAATACCAAATATGACTACTTTTTGGTTTTTTTTTTTGCTTCAATTTTTCATAACAAAGCATTTTTGAAAAGCCATATTTTATTGTTAATTTTTGGGCAACTGTCTTATAAAGGGCGCATTTTTTCGTGGATGAGATTACGGTTTGATTGGCACTATCTTGGGGTGCATATGACATTTTGGTCGCTTGCTATTGCACCTTTTGTGATGTAAGGTGACAAAAATTACTTCTGACACGGTATTGATATTATTATTTTTTGTGTTCACCTGAGGGGTTAGGTCATGTGTTATTTTTATAGAGCAGGTTGATATGGACGCGGTGATACGTAATATGTATACTTTTCTTTTATTTATTTAAGTATTACACAATAATATCATTTTTGAAACAAAAAAATCATGTTTTAATGTCTCCATAGTCTGAGAGCCATATTTTTTTTTTTTTGGGCGATTGTCCTATGTGGGGTATCATTTTTTGCGGGATGAGGTGACTGTTTAATTTCCACTATTTTTGGGTGCATATAACTTTTTGATCGCTTGCTATTACAGTTTTTGAGATGTGAGGTGACAAAAATGTTTTTTTTTACATTGTTTTTATTTATTTTTTCAACGGTATTTCCCTGAGGGGTTAGATCATGTAATATTTTATAGAGCAGGTTTTTATGGACGCGGTGATACACAATATGTATACTTTTTATTTATTTATTTTACTTTAACACAATAATAGCATTTTAGAAAAAAAAATAATGTTTTATTGTCTCCATAGTCTGAGAGACATATCTTTTTATTTTTTGGGGTGATTGTCCTATGTAAGGGCTCATTTTTTGCGGGATGAGATGGCAGTTTTATTGGTACTATTTTGGGATGCATACGCCCGAGAGGGGTTAGGTCATGTGATATTTTTATAGAGCAGATTTTTATGGACGCGGCGATACCTAATATGTGTGGTGTATTCAATGTTTTAAATTTTTATTCAGTGATATGCATTTTTACTTTTTTTTTTTACTTTTTTAACATTTTTTTTTACCCAGTCCCACTTGGTTCTTGTAAATCCAGTGGATCTGGTGTCTATATAATATAGTACAGTATACTGTACTGTATTTTTTTTTACTTTACATAGTCTAAGCAGACTTGTGCCTTTAGCAAAAGCCTATTCAGAGTTTCAGTGCCATGGACAGAGCAAGACGCTTCCTGTTCCCATGGTAACCATCACCCGCTGCCAGAACAGAGCAGCGGGTGATGGGGAGGGAGGGGAGCTCCCTCCTCTCTCTGCGATCCCATCCTGTCCGAGGGCTGCAAAGGCACAGCAGCCCCCCGATGGGAGAGGGAGGGAGCTCCCTCCCTGTTAACTCCTTCCATATGGAACGCAGTAAGGAGGGGGTTAAACGGCTGGCATCTGTACGGCACAGATGTCAGCAGTTTATAGCAGGGGGTCAGCAATGTGCTGAACCCCTGCTATACCCACTAGACACCAGGGAAAGCATTAGAAAGTAGGCGGGCGGGGGATCACAATTGCGATCCAGCATCCCGTGCCGCCCGCCTGCAGCACCACCCTGCAATTCCCACCCCCTGCACCGCTGGAGGGACACTAACATGGCGGGGTGCAGAGGGGGTTAAAATGTATAGGTTTGGGGCATTTTTAGTTCTGATCCTCGCGGTCACAGACCACGGGGATCAGAGACTACAGAAAGTGCAGCAAACTGCAGGTCTGGAATTAACCTGCGGTTTGCTGCATCCCTGACATGGGGGTCACAGGACCCCCTGGGCATTGTGCCAAGGTGCCTGCTAAATGATTTTAGCAGACACCGTAGTTCTGATCACCGCCACGTGCGCAGCGGTGATCGGAACTTCACAGGGTGACATGTACACCCCTGGTCCTAAGTAACAGGACACAAGGGCGTACTCTGTACACCCTGTGTCCTAAAGAGCTTAACAAGTATAGAAATCTGAATTCTCTTGACCTGGTTTGCATGTTTCGTATTCTCGCATGTGCTCAGCTTATTTATGTATTGTCAATATTTAGACATTGGCTTAATTCACAAAATGAACTTATTTTACTTTATTTTATTATTTTTTATTTTATATTAAGTGTGCTTTGGGGCGGCTATGTTGTGGTTCACGCTGTAGCAAGGTGTGGACCGCGTGTGGCCTTCCCTTGTCAAAAGGTCTTGTGCAGGACCCTACTAGAGGGACGGCCATACTGGACTTAGTATTTACCAATAGACCTGATAGAACAACAGACGTGCAGGTCGGGGGACACCTGGCAAATAGTGACCAGAAAGTAATAACCTTCCATTTCTACAGGGAGGAACAAAAATACCAAACTTCAAAAAACTAAATTTAGCCAACTAAGCGAGGCCATAGGCCTAACTAACGGGACAAAGTCCTCAAAAACAAAATACAGACTCAAAATGATATATTTTAAAAGCATTGTAAAATCTCATTGTGAGAGGTACATACCGTATGGGAATAAGAGGGTAAGGAACAAGAAAAACCCAATGTGGATAAATAGAACTGTAAAGAAAGCAATAAATGACAAGAAGAAAGCATATAAATCACTAAAACAGGAGGGGAGTCAGAAAGCAGTGAAAAACTATAAGGGAAAAAGAAGAACATGTAAAAAACAAATAAAAGCGGCCAAACTAGAGACCGAGAGATTAATTGCCAGAGAGAGCAAAACTAACCCTAAAATGCTCTTCAGTTATATAAATGGTAAAAAGTATAAATCTGAAGGTGTCGGCCCTTTACAGAGTGATGAGGGTGGAGTTGCAGCGAGCGACGAGGAGAAAGCAAAGCTGTTAAATATTTTTTTTCTTTACTGTATTAACTGAGGAAAATAAACTGTCAGATGAAATGCAGAATGTAAAAGTAAATTCCCCATTAAAAGTGCCCTGTCTGACCCAGGAAGAAGTACAGCAGCGACTTAAAAAGATTAAAACAGACAAAATCGCCAGGACCAGATGGCATACACCCCCGTATCCTAAGGGAATTTAGTGATGTCATAGCCAGACCCTTATTTCTGATATTTGTGGACACTATACTGAGAGGGAATGTTCCACAGGATCGGCGCATAGAGAATGTGGTGCCAATATTCAAAAAGGGTCCAAAAAACAGAGCCTGGAAACTATAGGCCGGTAAGGGTAACATCTGTCGTGGGTAAACTGAAGGTTTTCTGAGAGATGCTATCTTAGAGGATCTCAATGAAAATAAGCAAATACCGCCATATCAGCATGGCTTCATGAGGGATCGGTCATGTCAGACTAATTTAATCAGCTTCTATGAGGAGGTAAGTTCTAGACTTGACAGCGGCGAATCAATGGATGTCGTATATCTGGACTTCTCCAAAGCATCTGACACCGTACCTCATAAAAGGTTAGTATATAAAATGAGGATGCTCGGACTGGGAGAAAATGTCTGTAAGTGGGTAAGTAACTGGCTGAGTGACAGAAAACAGAGGGGGTTATTAACGGTACACACTCAGATTGGGTCACTGTCACTAGTAGGGTACCTCAGGGGTCAGTACTGGAGGGGTCACTGTCACTAGTGGGGTACCACAGGGGTCAGTACTGGAGGGGTGACTGTCACTAGTGGGGTACCACAGGGGTCAGTACTGGAGGGGTCACTGTCACTAGTGGGGTACCACAGGGGTCAGTACTGGAGGGGTTACTGTCACTAGTGGGGTACCTCAGGGGTCAGTATTGGGCCCTATTCTCTTCAATATATTTATTAATGATCTTGTAGATCAAGTTTTGCAGATGACACTAAACTGTGTAAAGTAATTAACATTAAAGAGGACAATATACTGTATATATACTACAGAGGACAGTATACTGTATATATATACTAAAGAGGACAGTATACTGTATATATACTGCAGAGGACAGCATACTGTATATATACTGCAGAGGACAGTATACTGTATATATACTACAGATGACAGTATACTGTATATACTACAGAGGACAGTATACTGTATATATACTGCAGAGGACAGTATACTGTATATATACACTACAGAGGACAGTATACTATATATATATATACTATATATATATATATATATATATACACACACATTACAGAGGACAGTATACTGAATATACTACAGAGGACAGAATAATGTGTATACATACACTGCTGATCCTTACGAATGATGTGTAGCCCATATACACAGCCGTTACCAATGACTGCTGCCATTATCCTCATCCTTACGAATGATGTGTAGCCACTATACACAGCCGTTACCAATGACTGCTGCTATTATCCTGATCCTTACGAATGATGTGTAGCCCATATACACAGCCGTTACCAATGTCCGCTGCTATTATCCTGATCCTTACGAATGATGTGTAACCCATATACGCAGCCGTTACTAATGACTGCTGCTATTATTCTGATCCTTTTGAATGATGTGTAGCCCATATACACAGCCGTTACCAATGACGGCTGCTATTATCCTGATCCTACGAATGATGTGTAGCCCAGATACACAGCCGTTACCAATGACGGCTGCTATTATCCTGATCCTTACGAATAATGTGTAGCCCATATACACAGCCATTACCAATGATTGCTGCTATTATCCTCATCCATACGAATAATGTGTAGCCCATATACACAGCCATTACCAATGACTGCTGCTATTATCCTGATCCTTACGAATGATGTGTAGCCCATATACACAGCCGTTACCAATGACTGCTGCTATTATCCTGATCCTTACGAATGATGTGTAACCCATATACACAGCCATTACCAATGACTGCAGCTATTATCCTGATCCCTTTGAATGATGTGTAGCCCATATACACAGCCGTTACCAATGACTGCTGCTATTATTCTGATCCTCACGAATGATGTGTAGCCCATATACACAGCCGTTACCAATGACTGCTGCTATTATCCTGATCCTTACGAATGATGTGTAACCCATATACACAGCCATTACCAATGACTGCAGCTATTATCCTGATCCCTTTGAATGATGTGTAGCCCATATACACAGCCGTTACCAATGACTGCTGCTATTATTCTGATCCTTACGAATGATGTGTAGCCCATATACACAGCCGTTACCAATGACTGCTGCTATTATCCTGATCCTTACGAATGATGTGTAGCCCATATACACAGCCGTTACCAATAATTGCTGCTATTATTCTGGTCCTTACGAATGATGTGTAGACCATATACACAGCCGTTACCAATGATTGCTGCTATTGTCCTGATCCTTACGAATGATGTGTAGCCCATATAAACAGCCGTTACCAATGACTGCTACTATTATCCTGATCCTTACGAATGATGTGTAGCCCATATACACAGCCGTTACCAATAATTGCTGTTATTATTCTGATCCTTACCAATGATGTGTAGCCCATATACACAGCCGTTACCAATGACTGCTGCTATTATCCTGATCCTTACGAATAATGTGTAGCCCATATACACAGCCGTTACCAATAATTGCTGCTATTATCCTCATCCTTACGAATGATGTGTAGCCCATATACACAGCCGGTACCAATGACTACTGCTATTATCCTGATCCTTACGAATGATGTGTAGCCCATATACACAGCCGTTACCAATGACGGCTGCTATTATCCTCATCCTTACGAATGATGTGTAGCCCATATACACAGCAGTTACCAATAATTGATGCTATTATTCTGATCCTTACCAATGATGTGTAGCCCATATAAACAGCCGATACCAATGACTGCTGCTATTATCCTGATCCTTACGAATAATGTGTAGCCCATATACACAGCCGTTACCAATGACTGCTGCTATTATCCTGATCCTTACGAATGATGTGTAGCCCATATACACAGCCGTTACCAATAATTGCTGCTATTATCCTCATCCTTACGAATGATGTGTAGCCCATATACACAGCCGGTACCAATGACTACTGCTATTATCCTGATCCTTACGAATGATGTGTAGCCCATATACACAGCCGTTACCAATAATTGCTGCTATTATCCTCATCCTTACGAATGATGTGTAGCCCATATACACAGCCGGTACCAATGACTACTGCTATTATCCTGATCCTTACGAATGATGTGTAGCCCATATACATAGCCGTTACCAATGACTGCTGCTATTATCCTGATCCTTACGAATAATGTGTAGTCCATATACACAGCCGTTACCAATGACTGCTGCTATTATCCTCATCCTTACGAATGATGTGTAGCCCATATACACAGCCGTTACCAATGACTGCTGCTATTATCCTGATCCTTACGAATGATGTGTAGCCCATATACACAGCCGTTATCAATGTCCGCTGCTATTATCCTGATCCTTACGAATGATGTGTAACCCATATACGCAGCCGTTACCAATGACTGCTGCTATTATTCTGATCCTTTTGAATGATGTGTAGCCCATATACACAGCCGTTACCAATGACTGCTGCTATTATCCTGATCCTTACGAATGATGTGTAGCCCATATACACAGCCGTTACCAATAATTGCTGTTATTATTCTGATCCTTAACAATGATGTGTAGCCCATATACACAGCCGTTACCAATGACTGCTGCTATTATCCTGATCCTTACGAATGATGTGTAGCCCATATACACAGCCGTTACCAATGACGGCTGCTATTATCCTCATCCTTACGAATGATGTGTAGCCCATATACACAGCCGTTACCAATAATTGCTGCTATTATTCTGATCCTTACCAATGATGTGTAGCCCATATACACAGCCGTTACCAATGACTGCTGCTATTATCCTGATCCTTACGAATAATGTGTAGCCCATATACACAGCCGTTACCAATAATTGCTGCTATTATTCTGATCCTTACCAATGATGTGTAGCCCATATACACAGCCGTTACCAATGACTGCTGCTATTATCCTGATCCTTACGAATGATGTGTGAGCCCATATACACAGCCGTTACCAATGACTGCTGCTATTATTATCCTCGCCATCTCATTCTACGAATGATGTGTAGCCCATATACGCAGCCGTTACCAATGACTGCTGCTATTATTCTGATCCTTTTGAATGATGTGTAGCCCATATACACAGCCGTTACCAATGACTGCTGCTATTATCCTCATCCTTACGAATGATGTGTAGCCCATATACACAGCCGTTACCAATAATTGCTGCTATTATTCTGATCCTTACCAATGATGTGTAGCCCATATACACAGCCGTTACTCAATCAGACGGCTGCTATTATCCTGATCCTTATGAATGATGTGTAGCCCATATACACAGCCGTTACCAATAATTGATGCTATTATTCTGATCCTTACCAATGATGTGTAGCCCATATAAACAGCCGGTACCAATGACTGCTGCTATTATCCTGATCGCTTACGAATAATGTGTAGCCCATATACACAGCCGTTACCAATAATTGCTGCTATTATCCTCATCCTTACGAATGATGTGTAGCCCATATACGCAGCCGTTACCAATGACTGCTGCTATTATTCTGATCCTTTTGAATGATGTGTAGCCCATATACACAGCCGTTACCAATGACTGCTGCTATTATCCTCATCCTTACGAATGATGTGTAGCCCATATACACAACCGTTACAATGACTGCTGCTATTATCCTGATCCCTACGAATGATATGTAGCCCATATACACAGCCGTTAACAATGACTGCTGCTATTATCCTCATCCTTACGAATAATGTGTAGCACATATACACAACCGTTACAATGACTGCTGCTATTATCCTGATCCCTACGAATGATATGTAGCCCATATACACAGCCGTTAACAATGACTGCTGCTATTATCCTCATCCTTACGAATGATGTGTAGCCCATATACACAGCCGTTACCAATGACTGCTGCTATTGTCCTGATCCTTACGAATGATGTGTAGCCCATATACACAGCCGTTACCAATGACTGCTGCTATTATCCTGATCCTTACGAATGATGTGTAGCCCATATACACAGCCGTTACCAATGACGGCTGCTATTATCCTCATCCTTACGAATGATGTGTAGCCCATATACACAGCCGTTACCAATAATTGCTGCTATTATTCTGATCCTTACCAATGATGTGTAGCCCATATACACAGCTGTTACCAATGACGGCTGCTATTATCCTCATCCTTACGAATGATGTGTAGCCCATATACACAGCCGTTACCAATGACTGCTGCTATTATCCTCATCCTTACGAATGATGTGTAGCCCATATACACAGCCGTTACCAATAATTGCTGCTATTATTCTGATCCTTACCAATGATGTGTAGCCCATATACACAGCCGTTACCAATGACTGCTGCTATTATCCCAATCCTTACAAATGATGTGTAGCCCATATACTCAGCCGTTACCAATGACTGCTGCTATTATCCTGATCCTTACGAATAATGTGTAGTCCATATACACAGCCGTTACCAATGCCTGCTCCTATTATCCTGATCTTTACGAATGATGTGAAGCCCATATACACAGCCGTTACCAATGACTGCTGCTATTATTCTGATCCTTTTGAATGATGTGTAGCCCATATACACAGCCGTTACCAATGACTGCTGCTATTATCCTCATCCTTACGAATGATGTGTAGCCCATATACACAGCCGTTACCAATAATTGCTGCTATTATTCTGATCCTTACCAATGATGTGTAGCCCATATACACAGCCGTTACCAATGACGGCTGCTATTATCCTCATCCTTACGAATGATGTGTAGCCCATATACACAGCCGTTACCAATAATTGATGCTATTATTCTGATCCTTACCAATGATGTGTAGCCCATATAAACAGCCGGTACCAATGACTGCTGCTATTATCCTGATCCTTACGAATAATATGTAGCCCATATACACAGCCGTTGCCAATAATTGCTGCTATTATCCTCATCCTTACGAATGATGTGTAGCCCATATACACAGCCGTTACCAATGACTGCTGCTATTATCCTGATCCTTACGAATGATGTGTAACCCATATACACAGCCGTTACCAATGACTGCTGCTATTATCCTCATCCTTACGAATGATGTGTAGCCCATATACACAGCCGTTACCAATGACTGCTGCTATTATCCTCATCCTTACGAATAATGTGTAGCCCATATACACAGCCGTTACCAATCACTGCTGCTATTATCCTCATCCTTATGATTGATGTGTAGCCCATTTACACAGCCGTTACCAATGACTGCTGCTATTATCCTGATCCTTACGATTGATGTGTCGCCCATATACACAGCCATTTCCAATGACTGCTGCTGTTATCCTGATCCTTACGAATGATGTGTAGCCCATATACAGGGAAAATCTTACCGGGATTTTACTTTCCTTGAGTAAGGAATGAGCACATCATCATGGGTTAACTTGCTGTCATCTTCTCTCTAGGACCGCCCACCTGGCAATAAATTAGAATAATAGACTAAATAATTAATTAGTTGCCCTATAAGGGACGCCTCCCAACAAGGATCCATTTTTTTAAAAAAAATAGACTCAACACGGAATATATGCAACATAGAAAAAATTTAATAGGGAGGGTATACTTGTGCTGCCTCCGGACTCAAGGAAAGTAAAATCCCGGTAAGATTTTCCCTTTCCCCTGTCGTCCTCCGGCAGCACATCATGGGATTTTTATAGATCCTAAAGGGGTGGAATTTTCAGTTAAGGCAGCTGACAGAACCCCGGTACCAAAGGCTGAGCTCCTAGCATTGATGTCCAGACGATAGTGTTTTGCGAATGTCAAAGATGAAGACCAAGATGCGGCATTGCAAATATCTTCTATAGGGACTTGTGCCATTTCTGCCCAGGATGTAGCAGCGGCTCTGGTGGAATGTGCCTTGACTGGAGATGGGAGAGGCAAAGCTTGAAGAACATAAACTTCCAAAATAGTAGATTTTATCCACCTAGCGAGTGAATCTCTGGAAGGGCGATGCCCTTTTCTTGCACCAGAAAAAAGCACAAACTAGTATTATGTATCGGTTTTAGCCTCTTGATTGCTTTGAAAAATCTAAAGATTAGTGGATGGTGAAGAAACTTATTTTCCGTCATGGATTTATGGCCGTCATATGCGCCCTTAAGGTATTGGGCTTGAGCACTTTTTGAAACCCATCTTGGAGGAATTGTAGAACTGAAGAGACACTTATTTCTTCATAATCGGAACGGGACAACCAAGTACCAAACTTGTTCCAGATCTTAGCATATTTTTTGTTAGTAGAGTCTTTGCGAGAGGCCAATAAAGTAGTTATTACTGATTGTGAAAGACCTTTTTCCTCTAGTTTGGATTTTTCAGTCTCCATGCAGTGAGGTGTAGACGGTCTAGGCTCTGGTGATAGAGCGGAAGTTTCCAGTAATCCCTTTGGCAAGATGGAGCAGAAGGGAAACCAAGATATCCTGGGCCAAAAAGGAGTTATTATTATTATCATCACTTGAGGCTGTTCTTCTAGTATCTTCCGTAAAACCTTCGGAATGAGAGGCACTGGAGGAAAAATGTAAGCCGACAGGTTCTTCCAGCTTATCGAAAAAGCATCCACGACTGTAGGATTGTCGGAAATCTTTAGGGAACAGAATTGTTCTAGCTTCTTGTTCTTGAATGACGCCATCAGGTCCCAGGCCGGGCATCCCCATCTGAATACGATGTTCCTGAAGACAGATGGATTTAGTTCCCATTCTGCATGGTTGATCGTCCTCCTGCTCAGAAGATCCGCCTGAGTATTTGAGCAACCTCTTATATGAATCGCTCTTAAGTCCACTAAGTGTGATTCTGCCCAACTGAAGATTCTCTTGCAAAGATGTAGCAGGGATGGACTTCTGGTTCTGCCTAGCTTGTTCAAATAAAATACTGTCGCTAGATTGTCTGAGCGAATCAGAACTGGTTTCCCTACTATGTAGGATTTGAAGTTTTGAAGGGCTAGAAGGACTGCTTTCAGCTCTTTGTAGTTGGAGGACAGGGCTATTTCGCTGGGAGACCAGAGACCCTGGACCCATCTGCTCTGGAGGTGCGCTCCCCAGCCTTTGCCTGAGGCATCTGTAGTGATGACTGTTGGAGAGAGAAATTGAAAATGTTTCCCCTTGGTTAGGTTGGTTGAGCGAAGCCACCAGGAGAGGCTCTGTACTGTAGAGGGGTTCAACTTCACTTTTGCACCCAATTGGTAGTTGCTTCAATGCCAGGTTTGTAGTAAATTTTGCTGGAGATCCCTAGAGTGGATATTTGCCCAGGGAACAGCATCTGCCACCGCCGTCATGTGCCCCAGCGTCTTCATTACTCTCTGAACTGAGGGTGATCGTAGAGACAACAGGGTGTTTATTTCTCTCTTTAGTGCTATGACTTTCGGAGGAGGAAGATAAAGTTTCATCTTCACTGTGTCCATAAGAAAACCTAGGAAGACCTTGGAGGTGGAGGGTATTAAGTCCGACTTCTTCCAGTTTAGAATGAAACCTGTCTCCTGAAGCAGGCTTATAGTTCTTTCTAGATGAAGCTGAAGCAGTGTTTTTGACTCTGCGACGACCAGCCAATCGTCGAGATAGGGAAAAATTTGTATTCCTTCTAGACGGAGTTTTGCTGCAATGACAATGGCTATTTTTGTGAAAATTCTGGGAGCGGAACAAAGGCCAAAGGGCAAGGCTTTGAACTGGAAGTGTATAATCTTCTTCTTTTTCTTTACCGCTACCCTTAGAAATCTTCTTGAGCCTACATGAATTGGTATGTGCAGGTACGCGTCCCTTAAATCCAGAGATGCCATAAAGTGATTTTTGCTGAGAATTGCAGAGATTGATCGTATTGTTTCCATCTTGAAGTAAATCTTTTTCATGCAACGGTTCACATAGCGGAGGTCTATGATGAGACGGCTTTTTCCTCCAGGTTTGGGTACTCTGAAAATTCTGGAGTATATGCCAGAAAACAGTTGATTGGTTGGAACAGGTTCTAGTGCCCCTTTTTGACATACTCTTGTAGGAGCTGAAAAGTTTCTAAATCTTCTCCTTTGTTGAGAAGGAAAGCGATTTTGCGGTAGATGTCTGAATTCCAGTTTGTATCCGTCTTGAATGATGCTTAGAGCCCAAACATCTGAGGTTACCTGCCGCCATTCTGAGTAGAAAAGAGATAACGCCCTCCTACTTCTTGACTTTTGGCGTCAGAAGTTAGGTTTAGAAGACTTGGTCTCCTCCGTATTTTTCCTTGAGTTCTCTGAGGACCTCCAGGTTCTCCGGTCAGATCTTCAGCGGCTGGGACGACCTCTGTAAGAAGACCTTCTGTACTCTGCTCCTCTATAGGCACGAAAAAACCTGTTCTCTCTTTTCTTCGGTTGCGGAAAGGAGAGTGCTTTGTCCTCCGTATTGGCTTCCAGGAGCTTATCTAAATGTGAACCAAAAAGTTTCCCAGGTTCAAAGGGAAGGGAGCATAGGTGATTTTTGAAGAAGGATCACCGGACCAAAGCTTAAGCCAGATTGCTCTTCTGGCGGAGTTTGTGAGAGCCATATTTTTGCGATAAGTCTCAAGGAGTCTACCGGAAAATCGCAGAGGAACTCCGCTGCTAGCTTCAGGGTAGGTAACTGTTGAAGAAGCTCATCCCTGGGAAGACCATCTTCGATGTCTCTACCTAAATGGCTAAGCCATACCCTTAGTGCGCGTGCTACTGGAACAGTGGCCATTGCTGCTTTATTAAGAGATGCCAGATAAGTATGAAGTCTCTTGAGTAGACCGTCTGCCTTCTTCTCCATCGGGTCTTTCAATAAGGCCGAGTCGTCAGAGGGAAAGAAAGATCTTCTGGCTAACCTGGTTACAGGTGCGTCTACCTTGGCCGGGGATTCCCAGCTTGTGGATTCCACTGGATCAGTTTTATAAATATTTTTAAACCTGGACCCCAGGTTGATTCTTCCGACTGGATGTTCCCACTCTTTGTGCATGATAGAGTCAAGGACTGGATGGCTGGAGAACACTGGCGCCTTCTTTTTAGGAAAGTAGAAAAGATATTCTTCTTGACTGCTGCCCGTTTTTTCTTTACTGGCCTCCATAATGTTTTTTACTTCCTTTATAAGCCGGTTTGCGTCTTTTTTATTAAATAGGAAGTTATCCTCAGTGACAGGAGAATCTGAGTCTGAAGAAATTTCCCCCTCAGAGCGAAGAGACTCTTCTGATGAGGACGGAGATACAAACGTTTTTCTTGACCCCTTCTTTTTGGACTGTTTAAGAAAAGTCTTAAATAAGGACATAATTTTACTTGTTTCAATATCCGAGACTTCTTCTGGCTGCGTGCAATTCTCACAGATATTGGATGAGTAGTCAGCAGGCAGATGATGCAGACATGAGATACAAACTGAAGCTTGCGTTTTTTGCTTTTTCTTTGGTGGAGAGGATTCCTGCGTATCGCGATGACACCTCACACACAAATTTTGAAGAAAGTCATCTGGCAAAGGTTGTTCACAGGATTGACACATCCTGTGTTTGCTTTTTCTGCTCCTTTTTTCAGCTTTACTTGATGAGCTGGACATCTGAAAATATATAAGAATAGGTGATATGAGGAGAATAAAAATCCTCAACAAATGCAGAAAACCAGGAGAGAAACAAGCAGAAGAAGTGGGTCAAGAAAGGTGGCCTGACCGCAACAGGCAGAATACCTTTAAATTGCTGGAGCTCGGCTGCCTGGCACAAAGGGGCACCGAGCTCCGCTACCTCCGCTCAAATACCTGTAAATTCGCGCCATTAGCGAGGAGAGGGGCGGCGCTCCAGTTCCAGTCTTTGGCAGTTCCGGTTCCGGTCTTTGGTGGCGTTCCAAAGACCGGAAGTTCGGGACTTCCGCTTCCGGTGATATGATCGCGTCCGCCCGCAGTCTCGATACCCGCATAAGAAGTTGAGAAACAAACTTCATTGCCGGCGTTGAAGCGGAGAGGAGTGTAGCCAGGGAAAAACACATGGCTATACACACTCCTGGGCCGAGTAACCTTGCACACAAGGTATGATGGCCGGGTCACGTGTGAACAACTTGCAGGTGGGCTTCTTCTTAGGAAGAGGACATAAAAAAAACACATGGATCCTTGTTGGGTGGCGTCCTTTATAGGGCAACTAATTAATTATTTAATCTATTAATCTAATTTATTGCTAGGTGGGCGGTCCTAGAGAGAAGATGACAGAAAGTTAATCCATGATGATGTGCTGCAGGAGGACAACAGGGGAAACAGCCGTTACCAATGACTGCTACTATTATCCTCATCCTTACGAATGATGTGTAGCCCATATACACAGCCGTTACCAATGACTGCTGCTATTATCCTGATCCTTACGAATGATGTGTAGCCCATATACAGAGCCGTTACCAATGACGGCTGCTATTATTCTGATCCTTACGAATGATGTGTAGCCCATATACACAGCCGTTACCAATTACTGCTGCTATTATCCTGATCCTTATGAATGATGTGTAGCCCAAATACACAGCCGTTACCAATGACTGCTGCTATTATCCTCATCCTTACGAATGATGTGTAGCCCATATACACAGCCGTTACAATGATGGCTGCTATTATACTGATCCTTACGAATGATGTGTAGCCCATATACACAGCACGTTACCAATGACGGCTGCTATTATCCTGATCACTTACGAATGATGTGCAGCCGAAATACACAGCCGTTACCAATGACTGCTGCTATTATCCTGATCCTCACGAATGATGTGTAGCCCATATACACAGCCGTTACCAATGACTGCTGCTATTATCCTGATCCTTACGAATGATGTGTAGCCCATATACACAACCGTTACCAATGACGGCTGCTATTATCCTCATCCTTACGAATGATGTGTAGCCCATATACACAGCCGTTACCAATGACTGCTGCTATTATCCTCATCCTTACGAATGATGTGTAGCCCATATACACAACCGTTACCAATGACTGCTGCTATTATCCTCATCCTTACGAATGATGTGTAGCTCACATACACAGCCGTTACCAATGACTCCTGCTATTATCCTCATCCTTACGAATAATGTGTAGCCCATATACACAGCCGTTACCAATAATTGCTGCTATTATTCTGAGCCTTACAAATGATGTGTAGCCCATATACACAGCCGTTACCAATGACTGCTGCTATTATCCTCATCCTTACGAATAATGTGTAGCCCATATACACAGCCGTTACCAATGACTGCTGCTATTATCCTAGTCCTTACGAATGATGTGTAGCCCATTTTCCCTTTCGTCCTCCGGCAGCACAGAATGGGTTAAACTGTCGTCTTCTTCTTTCTAGGACCGCCCACCTAGTCAAAAACAATTAAATTATCCAGTGACATGCTTTATAAATGACTCCTCCCTATAGCATTCCTGTGTTTTTATGTCCTCTTCATGGATCCCACCTAAAGATGTCTATGGATATTATGAGCCCTTCAGACAGTAGTAGGCGAACTCTCTTGGCGGCGGCTGGTCTGCTTTTGCCCCCTGCTCCCTTTTTGCTACGCTGTTGGCTCGGTCTCACCACTGCCTCTTCCTCTGAACTATGAAAGTCAGTGGCACGACCTTAATTCCATGTGGGGTCTAGGACCTCATCGTCCCCTGCATCGTCTTCCACACAGTCTTCCTCCCTGACCTCCTGTTCGGTCTGCACACTGCAGAAAGACGCAGCAGGTGGCACCTGTGTTACGTCATCATCAGAGACGTGCGGACTCCGATGAGGTGGTATTCCCATGTCCTCATCATCACGAAACATCAGTGGTTGTGCATCAGTGCATTCTATGTCTTCCACCACTGGAAGAGACTGCTGCATAACTTGAGGCTCAGACAGTTTCCCTGATATGCATGGGGGTGATGTGACAGACTGATGGGCTTGGTTTTCAGGTGCAACCTGTGCGCTTTCTGCAGAAGACTGGGTGGGAGATAATGTTGTGAGCGTGCTGGATCCACTGTCGGCCACCCAATTGACTAGCGCCTGTACCTGCTCAGGCCTTACCATCCTTAGAACGGCAATGGGCCCCACCAAATATCGCTGTAAATTCTGGCGGGTACTGGAACCTGAGGTAGTTGGTTCACTAGGACGTGTGGCTGTGGCAGAATGGCCACGTCCTCTCCCAGCACCAGAGGGTCCATTAACACCACCACGACCGTGTCACGTCCCTTACTAGATGTTTTCCTCATTGTTACCGTTCACCAAGCACCACAATAAGAAAAAAATATTTGGCCCAATGTATTGATTTCATATTCAGGCCTTTTTTACAGGCACCTAACACTATCTGTTCAGAAAGGATCGTCAAAACCGGAGAGGGGAGGGGTCTGCCTTTACATGAAGTCCTGTCTAAAGCCCACACTCCAGGAAGACATCTGTGAGGGACACGAAAATGTGGTGTCATTGTGGGTAGAAATACTAATAGGAGTTTACTATAAACCACCTAATATACCAGAGTCCACAGAAAATCTATTACTAAACGAGATAAACAAGGCGGCAAACCATAATGAGGTGGTTATTATGGGGACTTACTCTGCAGATATAGACTGGGAAACTGAGAGCCGTACATCCCATAAAGGAAACAGGTTCTTGGCAATAGCCAAAGACAATTACCTTTCCCAAATGGTTCAGGACCCAACTAGAGGGACGGCCATACTGGACTTAGTATTAACCAATAGACCCGACAGAACCACAGACGTGCAGGTTGGGGGACACCTGGGAAACAGTGACCATAAAGTAATAACCTTCCAATTATCCTTCAAGCGAGAGTTTCTACAGGGAGGAACAAGAATACCGGACTTCAAAAAAGCTAAATTTAGCCAACTAAGAGAGGCCATAGGCCCAATTAACTGGGACATAGTCCTCAAAAATAAAAAATACAACCATAAAATGGGAGATTTTTAAAAGCATTGTAACATCTAATTGTGATCGATGCATACCTTATAGAAATAAAAGGCTAAGAAATAAGAAGAAACCAATGTGGATAAATAGAACCGTAAAGAAGGCAATAAATGACAAAAAAAAGCCTATAAATCACTAAAACAGGAGGGAGTCAGGAAGCTCTGATAAACTGTAAAGAAAAAAATAGAACATGTAAAAACTAATAAAAACTGCCAAACTAGAGACCGAGAGATTAATTGCCAAAGAGAGCAAAACTAACCCTAAAATGTTTTTCAATTATATAAATGGTAAAAAGTATAAATCTGAAGGAGTCGGCCCTCTACATAGCAATGAGGGGGGAGTTGCAGAAAGAGACGAGGAGAAAGTTAAGCTATTAAATATTTTCTTCACCACTGTTTTCACTGAGGAAAATAAACTGTCAGATGAAATGCAGAATGTAAAAGTAAATTCCCCTTTAAAAGTGCCCTGTCTGACCCAGGAAGAAGTACAACAGCGACTTAAAAAGATTAACATAGACAAGTCGCCAGGACCGGATGGCATACACCCCCGTATCCTAAGGGAATTAAGTGATGTCATAGCCAGACCCTTATTTTTGATATTCACGGACTCCATACTGACAGGGAATGTTCCACAGGATTGGCGTATAGCAAATGTGGTGCCAATATTCAAAAAGGGTCCAAAAACAGAGCCTGGAAACTATAGGCCGGTAAGTCTAACATCTGTTGTGGGTAAACTGTTTGAAAGTTTTGTAAGAGATGCTATCTTAGAGGATCTCAATGAAAATAAGCAAATTACACCATATCAGCATGGCTTCATGAGGGATCGGTCATGCCAAACTAATTTAATCAGCTTCTATGAGGAGGTAAGTTCTAGACTTGACAGCGTAGAATCAATGGATGTCGTATATCTGGACTTCTCCGAAGCATCTGACGCTGTACCTCATAAAAGGTTAGTATATAAAATGAGGATGCTCGGACTGGGAGAAAATGTCTGTAAGTGGGTAAGTAACTGGCTGAGTGACAGAAAACAGAGGGTGGTTATTAATGGTACACACTCAGATTGGGTCACTGTCACTAGTAGGGTACCTCAGGGGTCAGTATTGGAGAGGTCACTGTCACTAGTGGGGTACCTGAGGGGTCAGTATTGGAGGGGTCACTGTCACTAGTGGGGTACCTCAGGGGTCAGTACTGGAGAGGTCACTGTCACTAGTGGGGTACCTCAGGGGTCAGTACTGGAGAGGTCACTGTCACTAGTGGGGTACCTCAGGGTCAGTACTGGAGAGGTCACTGTCACTAGTGGGGTACCTCAGGGGTCAGTACTGGAGGGGTCACTGTCACTAGTGGGGTACCTCAGGGGCAGTACTGGAGGGGTCACTGTCACTAGTGGGGTACCTCAGGGGTCAGTACTGGAGGGGTCACTGTCACTAGTGGGGTACCTCAGGGGTCAGTACTGGGCCCTATTCTCTTCAATATATTTATTAATGATCTTGTAGGAGGCTTGCACAGTAATATATAAATTTTTGCAGATGACACTAAACTGTGTAAAGTAATTAACACTGCAGAGGACAGTTTTCTGCTACAGAGGATCTGGATAGACTGGAGGCTCGGGCAGAGAAATGGCAGATGAGGTTTAACACTGACAAATGTAAAGTTATGCACATGGGAAGGAATAATGCAAGTCACCCAGTACATACTAAATGGTAAAACACTCGGTAACACTGACATGGAAAAGGATCTAGGAATTTTAATAAATAACAAACTAAGCTGTAAAAACCAGTGTCAGGCAGCTGCTGCTAAGGCCAATAAGATAATGGGTTGCATCAGAAGGGGCATAGACGCCCGTGATGAGAACATAGTCCTACCACTTTACACATCACTGGTCAGACCCACATTGAGGACTGTGTACAGTTCTGGGCTCCCGTGAACAAGGCAGACATAGCAGAGCTGGAGAGGGTTCAGAGGAGGGCAACTAAAGTAATAATTGGAATGGGGCAACTACAGTACCCTGAAAAGGTATCAAAATTAGGGTTATTCACTTTAGAAAAAAGACGACCGAGGGAGATCTAATAACTATGTATAAATATATCAGGGGTCAGTACAGAGATCACTCCCATCATCTATTTATCCCCAGGACTGTGACGAGGGGACATCCTCTGCGTCTGGAGGAAAGAAGGTTTGTACACAAACATAGAAAAGGGTTCTTCACGGTAAGAGCAGTGAGACTATGGAACTCTCTGCCTGAGGAGGTGGTGATGGTGAGTACAATAAAGGAATTCAAGAGGGGCCTGGATGTATTTCTGGAGCGTAATAATATTTCAGGCTATAGCTACTAGAGATGGGTCGTTGATCCAGGAGTTATTCTGATTGCCTGATTGGAGTCGGGAAGGAATTTTTCCCCTTAAGTGAGGAAAATTGGCTCTACCTCACAGGGGTTTTTGCCTTCCTCTGGATCAACTTGCAGGAAACAGGTCGAACTGGATGGACAAAAGTCTTTTCCGGCCTTATATACTATGTTACTATGTTACTATGTTACTACTGCCTATTTATTTATGTAGCGTATTACACTAATCCAGGCACAGCAGTAACCACTGATTTAGGGAATATCTCTTTTAGGGCTAGTATTTAAGCCCTGGATGAAATGTATCCTTTTATGGACAGATTTACAATTGGCCTGCAACAGCTGGGACACCAGATTCAGGGTATTGCTATTTTGGCAATTGAATTTCACCCCAGAACAAAATATAGCCTTTTACGGACAGATTAACACTTGGCCTGCAACAGCTGGGACACCAGATTCAGGGTATTGATATTTTGGCAATTGAATTTTACCCCACAACAAAATATATGTTTTTGCGGACACTATGAAACTTGGCCAGCCACAGCTGAAACCACTGATTTATGGTATTGCAATTTGTGCAATTGAATTTCACCCCAGAACAAAATATATAATTTGCAGGACACTATGATACTTGGCCTGCAACAGCTGGGACACCAGATTCAGGGTATTGCTATTTTGGCAATTTCATTGCACCCCAGAACAAAATATATGTTTTGGCGGACCCCATTATACTTTGGCAGCCACAGCTGAAACCACTGATTTATGGTATTGCTATTTTGGCAATTGAATTTCAATACAGAAAATAATCTATCTTTGCCAGACATCAGACAGTATTATACTTGGCTAGCCAAAGCTGGAACACCAGATTTAGGGGATTGGTATTTTGGCAATTGTATTTAACCCCTTAATAAAATATAGAAATTGCTATCCTGAGTTTCTAGGGGTGACAATTAGCACAGCCAAGCCCCTGATGTAGGATATAGCAAAAAAAAAAACTAGTATTGATGGATTGATGGACTTGGTGGCAGCTTGTTCTGGTGCACCACAAGTCACAAAATGGCCGCCGATCACCCCAGAAAATAAGTGACAGAAAAACGCTCTGTGCAGCCTTAAAACCAGTGAGCAAGTAACTAGCAGAAGTTCAATGATTCTCAGCTGTAGATCAATCAGTTCATTAGGTGCTGTTGCTGACTTTAACCTGTCTAATCTCGCCCCGACAGAAGCTGCGTCCTCTCCCTACACTAATCAGAGCAGTGTGACGTGCGGCGCTACGTGACTCCAGCTTAAATAGAGGCTGGGTCACATGCTGCACTTGGCCAATCACAGCCATGCCATTAGTAGGCATGGCTGTGATGGGCTCTTAGGGCAAGAAGTAAAACGCTAGCTGATTGGCTGCTGTGCAGCCCTTCAGAAAGCGGGAAGTAGTCGCCGAACAATGAACCCGAACTTTTTTGAAAATGTTCGGGTTCGAGTCAGTGTCCCAAACACCCCAAAATTCGGTACGAACCCCAACTATGCTCGAACTGTTCGCTCAACACTAAATGGGAGCTGAATCCGGGAGTTTTCAGAAACTTTGTAACCAGATGGGAGTGGCCCACTTGGGATCTGATGGCCTCGGCCAAGAACAGGAAACTAAACAGATTCTGTTCTCTAAAGAAGTCCGACAATCCTACAGTTGTGGATGCCTTCTCCATGAGCTGGAGAGATCTGTCTGCCTACATCTTTCCCCCAGTGCCTCTCATTCCAAGGGTCTTGCGGAAGATAGTAGAAGAGAAGCCTCAAGTGGCGATAATGATAACTAGGAGATCTTGGTTTCCCCTTCTTCTCCTTCTAGCCAAAGGGGAATACTTGAAACTTCCGCTTCTCCCAGATCTGCTTCTTCAGAACGGTCTCTATCACCAGAATCTAGACCATCTACATCTCACGGCCAGGAGACTGAAAGATCCAAATTAGAGAAGGGCCTCTCTCAATCAGTTATAGATACTCTTCTCGCCTCTCGCAAAGACTCTACTAACAAAAGATATGGTAAAATATGGAAAAAGTTCAGTTCCTGGATGTCAGATTCGAGCCATGAAGATATTAATGTAACCTCAGTCCTACAATTTCTTCAAGATGGCTTTCAGAAGGTTCCCAAGCCCAATACTTTAAGAGCGCACATGACAGCCATAAACTCTATGACGGAGAATAAATTCCTTCATCACCCATTGATCTTCAGATTCTTCAAAGCAGTTAGGCTTCATGCACACGACCGTTGTTTGATTCCGTGTCCGTTGTGCCGTTTTCGGGATTTTCTGCGGACCCATTGGTTTTCAATGGAGTACGTGGAAAACTCGGCAAATGCACCGTTTGTCCTCCGCATCTGTGGTCCGTGATTCCAGTCCGTCAAAAAAATATAACCTGTCCTATTCTTGTCCGTGAAAAATGGTTCACGGACCCATTCAAGTCAATGGGACCGTGAAAAATGCGGATGGCCGTGTCCGTTTTTGCGGATCCCTTGGCAGGCACTTGGCAAAAATTGTCAGCCTGTCTTTTGGTAAAATCTTTTGGGTCATGTCCGCAAAAAAACCGGAAGACACACGGAAACACAACGGAAGCAAAAACTGACATGGATCACGGAACAACGGAACCCCGTTTTGCGGAACCGCAAAAAAATACTGTCATGTGCATGAGGCCTTAAGACTAAACCAGTACACAGGGATCCTTTACCAATTTGGGATCTCTCAATAGTCTTAAAAAGACTATCAAATGGCTATCCTACAAAAACTTTGTTTTTGATGGCTATTACATCTGCCAAGTAGTGATGTTGCGAACATAAAATTTTCCGTTCGCGAACGGCGAACGCGAACCTCCACAAATGTTCGCGAGCGGGCGAACCGGGTGAACCGCCATAGACTTCAATAGGCAGTCGAATTTTAAAACCCACAGGGACTCTTTCTGGCCACAATAGTGATGGAAAAGTTGTTTCAAGGGGTCTAACACCTGGACTGTGGCATGCCGGAGAGGATCTATGGTAAAACTCCCATGGAAAATTACATAGTTGGCCTTGAAGTCGGGTTTCAATCCATAAAGGGCATAAATCACCTAACATTCCTAAATTGTTTGGAATAACGTGCTTTAAAACATCCAGTGTGTGTATACGATCAGGTATGATGTTGTATCGATCAGGTAGTGTAAGGGTCACGCCCGCTTCACAGACATTGACAGACCAAACTCCCTTTTAATGCACATAAACAACCGCAAACAGTCCATTTGCACAACTGCAAACTCCCTATTTGCACAAGGTTGGATACCAAGCTAGCCACGTCCGGTGATGTCATTGAAGGTTTCTTCCTCCACCCAGCCACGTACAACACAAAGGGTCCCCGAAAGGTGAATTGAATTGATTTTTCGAACGGGAGATGGTTAAAAAAACGCTGGCTCCCTCCACTCTGTTTTAATACACGGTCACTGCGTCTGCGCCGTGCAATTTACTGTCACACCCGATATGAGTGGTATTTTCTGTAGTACTAGTCTCATCAGTTTAATCCCTGTTACATCCCATATCAGGGATTGCTTTTTGTGAAAAAAACGTAGGCCGGGTACCTTCGACTGCCTTCACAGTGACAGACCAAACTCTCATACACCAAACTGAATTGATTTCAGGAACCGGGAGATGGAAAAAGCAGCTTGGTCGGTCCTCTTACTCCCAAATTGGGGCACTCTGCGCGTGCACAGAGCACTGTGCTGTGACACCCTATATGAGTGGTGTCTTAACTAGTACTATTCCTATCAGTTTAACCCCTGTTACGGACCCTATCCGGTCGAATTGATTAACCATTGTCGAATTAGCGAACCATTACGACATCATGAAATAATTTAGTTCTGAGCTCTGCACTTGCTTTGTATTGGAATTGATGGGGATTTTTTAATTGTCTGCATCATTTCTAATAAACTATTAAGAGACTTTATTAGGATTTTTATTTTATGTATTAAAAACCCATACAACATATAAAAAAAAAAAGGTAAATTAATGTTTTTCTATGAAATATTATCCAGCCGTCCGATCGCTTTGGTCTGACCATAATGAAGCAACGGCCTTATCATCTGGGGTGTGGCAACATTGCCAACACACTCATAGAGGTGATGATTGCTTCATTGTGATACACAAGCCCCTTCACCACAACAAGGTAACCATCACGAAGGGAATTGACACTTGTATGGGCCTTTTTTTTGGTTTGTTTTTGCAGCCACAGTGCTGCACCATAGGACTGAAAAATTAGGCATGTACACATGCCTGAAAAATAATGGCACTGTTGCAGCCGCTATTGTAGCAGCGGTCGGAAAAATTGATGTTTTCCAGGCAGAAAAGTGACTAAAACATTGCGGCTTGAACCCTAGTTGGTGGTGGAGAATTCACGAAAGTCATCCGGTATGCAGACATTAAATACAGCAGCGTGGGGACCATTTTGAGGCCAAGGCTTGTAATCAGGCCTTTTGTTAGTCAAACGTATCCCCCACTGTCAGTCCCTTCGGGATCCATGCCTCATTCATCTTTATGAAGGTGAGGTAATCAACACTTTTTTGACCGAGGCGACTTCTCTTGTCAGTGACAATGCCTCCTGCTGCACTGAAGGTCCTTTCTGACAGGACACTTGAAGCAGGGCAGGCCAGAAGTTCTATCGCAAACTGGGATAGCTCAGGCCACAGGTCAAGCCTGCACACCCAGTAGTGAAGGGGTTCATTGCTCCTCAGAGTGTCGATATCTGCTGTTAAGGCGAGGTAGTCTGCTACTGCTGCATCCTTTCCGACTTTCGGTAATTTGGTAACATTTCTGCCACTTTCTGCTTATACCGGGGGTCTAGTAGCGTGGCCACCCAGTACAGGTCGTTCTCCTTCATCCTTTTTATACGTGGGTCCCTCAACAGACATGACAGCATGAAAGCATGAAAGACCCCATTTGAACAAGGTTGGATGCAGAGCTACTCATTTCCCGTTCCTCGTCCTCACTGATGTCATTGACGGTCTGTTCTTCCCCCCAGCCACGTACAACACCATGGGTCCCAGATAGGTGACAACAACGAGCACCCTGGGATGCCTGCTGTGGTTGGTCTTCCTCCTCCTCAAAGCCGCCACATTCCTCCTCTGACTCCTCTTCCTCAGACTCCTCTTCCAGCGTTGCTGCAGGTCCGGCAAGCGATGATGACAAGGCTGTTTCTGGTGGTGATGGTGACCACAACTCTTCCTCTTCACGCTCATCTACAGCCTGATCCAGAACTCTTCGCAGGGCACACTCCAGGAAGAAAACGAATGGGAAGAGGTCGCTGATGGTGCCTTCAGTATGACTGACTAGGTTTGTCACCTCCTCAAAAGGACGCATGAGCCTACAGGCATTGCGCATGAGCGTCCAGTAACGTGGCAAAAGATTCCCAGCTCCGCAGAGGCTGTCCTAGCACCCCGGTCATACAAATACTCGTTGACGGCTTTTTCTTGTTGGAGCAGGCGGTCGAACATTAGGAGTGTTGAATTCCAACGTGTTGGGCAGTCGCAAATCAAGCGCCTCACTGGCATGTTGTTTCGCCGCTGAATATCGGAAAAGTGCGCCATGGCCGTGTAGGGACACCTGAAATGGCCACACACCTTCCTGGCCTGCTTGAGGACGTCCTGTAAGCCTGGGTACTTAGACACAAAGCGTTGTACGATGAGATTCAACACATGTGCCATGCACGGCACATGTGACAACTTGCCCAAATTCAATGCCGACAACAAATTTGTGCCATTGTCACACACCACTTTGCCGATCTCCAGTTGGTGCGGGGTCAGCCACTGATCCACCGGTGCGTTCAGGGCGGACAGGAGTGCAGGTCCTGTGTGGCTCTCTGCTTTCAGGCAAGTCAACCCCAAGACAGCGTGACACTGTCGTATCCGGGATGTGGAATAGCCCCTGGGGAGCTGAGGGATTCAGGTGATGTGCAGCCAGACGCCGCAGCAGAAGAGGACTCAGCCGAGGAGGATATCGAAGAGGATGGAGTAGGAGTAGAGGAGGTGGCAGTAGGTCTGCCTGCAAGTTGTGGCGGTAGTCACCAACTCTGCTGCGGAGCCACGCATTCCATGCTTGTCAGCCGTCAGCAGGTTGACCCAATGCGCAGTGTATGTGATATACCTGCCCTGACCGTGCTTTGCAGACCAGGTATCAGTGGTCAGATGGACCCTTGCCCCAACACTGTATGCCCAAGATGCCAGGTTGGGGATTGCCTTTGTGAAAAGAAATTTCGGCCGGGTACCTTCCAATGTGGTGTCCCAATAGAGACAAATTTTTGAAGGCCTCAGACTCCACCAGCTGGTATGGCAAAAGTAATGGTGGGTATACAGTGTGGGTTTCAGTGGGGTCTGGTGGTATATAGTGGTGGGTACATAGTGTGGGTTTAAGGGGGTCGGTGGTATATAGTGGTGGGTATACAGTGTGGGTCTGAGGGGGGTCTGGTGGTATATAGTGGTGGGTATACATTGCGGGTTTGAGGGGGGTCGGTGGTATATAGTGGTGGGTATACAGTGCGGGTTTAATGGGAGGTCGGTGGTATATAGTGGTGGCTATACAGTATGGGTTTGAGCGGGGGGTCGATGGTATATGGTGGTGGGTATACAGTGCGGGTTTAAGGGGGTTGGTGGTATATAGTGGTGGGTATACAGTGTGGATTTGAGGGGGTCTGGTGGCATACAGTGGTGGGTATACAGTGGGTTTAAGGGGGTCGGTGGTATATAGTGGTGGGTATACAGTGTGGGTTTGAGGGGGGTCTGTTGGTATATAGTGGTGGGTATACAGTGTGGGTTTGAGGGGGGTCTGGTGGCATACAGTGGTGGGTATACAGTGTGGGTTTGAGGGGGTTTCGGTGGTATATAGTGTTGGGTATACAGTGCGGGTTTGAGGGGTTCTGGTGGTATATAGTGATGGGTATACAGTTTGGGTTTGAGGGAGGGGTCTATGGTATATTGTGGTAGGTATACAGTTTGGGTTTGAGGGGGTCTGGTGGTATATAGTGGTGGGTATACAGTTTGGGTTTGAGGGGTTCTGGTGGTATATAGTGATGGGTGTACAGTGTGGGTTTGAGGGGGGTCTATGGTATATAGTTGTAGGTATACAGTTTGGGTTTGAGGGGGTCTGGTGGTATATAGTGGTGGGTATATAGTGTGGATTTGAGGGGGGTCGGTGGTATATAGTGGTGGGTATACAGTGTGGGTTTGAGGGGAGGTCGGTGGTATATAGTGGTGGGTATACAGTGTGGGTTTGAGGTGGGGGGGTCTGGTGGAATATAGTGATGGGTGTACAGTGTGGGTTTGAGGGGGAGTCGGTGGTATATAGTGATGGGTGTACAGTGTGGGTTTGAGGGGGTCTATGGTATATAGTGGTGGGTGTACAGTTTGGGTTTGAGGGGGGTCTGGTGGTATATAGTGGTGGGTATATAGTGTGGATTTGAGGGGAGTCGGTGGTATATAGTGGTGGGTATACAGTGTGGGTTTGAGGGGAGGTCGGTGGTATATAGTGGTGGGTATACAGTGTGGGTTTGAGGTGGGGGGGGGGTCTGGTGGAATATAGTGATGGGTGTACAGTGTGGGTTTGAGGGGGGGGGGTCGGTGGTATATAGTGATGGGTGTACAGTGTGGGTTTGAGGGGGGGGTCTATGGTATATAGTGGTGGGTATACAGTTTGGGTTTGAGGGGGGGTCTGGTGGTATATAGTGGTGGGTATATAGTGTGGATTTGAGGGGGGGGTCGGTGGTATATAGTGGTGGGTATACAGTGCTGGTTTGAGGGGGTCGGTGGTATATAGTGGTGGGTATACAGTGCTGGTTTGAGGGGGGGGGGGTCGGTGGTATATAGTGGTGGGTATACAGTGTGGGTATGGGTGTATATAGTGGTGGGTATACAGTGCGGGTTTGAGGGGGGGGGGGTCGGTGGTATATAGTGGTGGGTATACAGTGTGGGTTTGAGGGGGGGGGGGTCGGTGGTATATAGTGGTGGGTATACAGTGTGGGTTTGAGGGGGGTCTGGTGGTATACAGTGCTGGGTATACAGTGTGGGTTTGGGGGGGTCGTGATATATATGTAACAGTATTAGTATTACCCTGTGTAACAGATTGACCCTGTTATATTATTTATGTTCGGCTGTACACCCAAGCCCCCCCATTCATTTACCAAACCAATTATGTGTGGGTCACCAGATGTCTGTTGTATGTTGCCCACCCTGTGCCCATTATTGGTATCAGGTATGTAAATGTGTTGATTTTCTGAGCCTCTTCCCTTTTCCTGTCCCAGTGTTTCCTGAGAACAGGGCACTCTCCCAGGGACCCTGCCCACTCTGTGTAAACTAGCTGCCTTGTCCCTCCTCAACCCCCCATCAGTCCTTCTATTGTCTCGCCCCACCATGCTTTGTATTAGAGTAATCCATGTCCTCTATTCTATGTAAATGAGGCGGTTGGGGGTTTAAAACTTGTGCACCATGCCTAGTAAAATCAGTTGACTCCCAAAACTGTGTGTCGTCCAGTTACTGGGGAATTGTCTCTTGGACATTGACCTGCTTCTTCATCTACAAGGGGACTTAAGCGGAGATATTGATGCTATGTCTTCGAGCTCCGCAACAGTTATGCTAGGATTTGAGGTAAGTACCAGTTTGAGGTCCCCATCAGATTTAATAATATGCCAGTGTCTTCAATATCTGACATATCTCCTTATTGTATCCATCAAAGGTACCAATACACCTTATGATATCATTGCTTCTGGATGGTTTCGACTTCAGTAAATCCTCTCTGGGGTCCTCCTGGCTCTATTACAGGCCTTTTTCAGAGGAGCCAAAGGGAACCTCTGTTCTTAAATCTCATACACCATCCAACGACATGTTTTATATTTCTGCATTTCTAACACCAATTTCACTTTACAGCTGAGAAATAGTGCATTATTCTTTTTTTGAGTGAAAAAAGCTAAATTCCTGCTTCACAAAGCAGTTGTAGATACACGGTATAAATACCTACATTTAATTTACAGCAGTGAAAAACTGCATTTGTGAATTTTGGTGACAAAAGCCGTGACATAGTCCATTTGTCTAGCCTGGGACCTGTGGTGCCACAGAGCACTTGTGTATACTATGCACTAAACCGTATATTCCATTTCAGTTATCAAATAGTGCATCAGTGTATTTTATAAAAAGTGGTCTTCCTGATCCACCAAGCCTATTTTACACCGCCAAAATATATATTTGACATTTCTGCAGTAAAATTTTGTGGGAAAAACCGTATTCCTTGTCCACAAAACACTTTTGCATACACCGTCCAACGACATATTTTATATTTCTGCAGGGAAATAGTGCTTCTTTGTTTTTTATAGAAAAAAAAAAAAAACGTTATCTAAAGGTCCACCAAACAGTCTGAAATACCCATTACAACCACCTATTTTACATTGCTGCTGTGAAATACACCATAAGTGTATGTTCTTTGACAAAAAAGTGGTAATCCTGATCCACAGAGCATCTTGAAATTCACCGCCTAAATACCGATTTCACATTACAGCTGAGAAATGGTGCATTATTCTTTTTTGTGGGAAAAAAGCTAAATTCCTGCTTCACAAAGCAGTTGTACATACACTGTATAAATATCTAATTAAAATTTACAGCAGTAAAAAACTGCATTTTGGGGTTTTATTGAAAAAAGCCGTGTTTTAGGCTGAAAAAACAGTTCTGCATCCGTCGTTTAAATAATTATTTCCAATTTATAACGGTCAATTACTGCATTTGTGAATTTTGGTGACGAAATCCGTGTTCTGGGTCCCCAAAACTGGTGTCCATACACTGTATAAATATCTACTGTTAATGTACAGCAGTTAAAAACTGCATTTTGGGTTTTTATTGAAAAAAGCCGTGTTTTAGGCCGAAAAAACAGTTGTGCATCCGTCGTTTAAATAATTAATTTCAATTTACAGCAGTGAAATACTAATTTTCTGTACTTTATTACAAAAATTCTTGTTCCACAAAACACTTGTGCATACAACGTAACAATTTTTTTTCATTTCCGCATAGAAATTTTGGGCCCAAAAACATTATTCTGGGTCCACAGAGCATTTTTATGACACGGGCACTGCCTTAGCGAATGTAATTGTCGACTAGTGGCGGTAAATTGACACCGGAGATAAACCATCTGTTAGTTTGGTGGGTGAACGCAAATAATGAGGAGAACATCAAATAAGGGACGTGGGCATGGTCGTGGTGGTGGAGCTCCTGTTGCTGGGAGAGGACGTGGCCGTTCTGCACCAGCTATATGTCCAAGTCAAACACCTTCGTCAGGTGCGAGTAGGCGACAGAACCTGCAAAGTTATTTGGTAGGCCCGAATGCCGCTCTACGGATGGTGAGGCCAGAACATGTACAGGCGATAGTAGATTGGGTGGCTGACAGCGCCTCCAGTTCCTTCACAGTATCTAACACCCGGTCCTCTGCAGAAAGCACAGAGTTGGCTCCTGCAGCCCATGGCCATCAGTCTTTCTCCTCATCCCCTTGCAAATCAGCCAAGCAGTCTGAGCTCCAAGTTATGCAGCAGACTCTTATGCTTTTGATGACTCTGCTGGCAGGGTTTCTCCGGCCCATCCACCTAGCCCTGCCCCAGAAGAGGAAGAGATTGAGTGCACGGATGCCCAACCACTTATGTTGCAGGATTAGGACATGGGAGGACCACCGCAGCACGTCTCTGATGATGACGAAACACAGGTGCCAACTGCTGCAGCTTTCTGCTGTGTGCAGACCGACAAGGAGGGCAGGGGTGAAGAATGGGTGGAAGATGATGTGGAGGATGATGAAGTCCTAGACCCAGACAGAGGAAATACCCACCTACCCACCCTCGAGCCCTGTTCCTGAATGCCGGAATTTCAAAATGACTGGCCTTTGAAATACTAACATTCCATCTGGTGGAGACAGACTGTTTCAAACAGCTGATGTCCATGGCTGTCCCACAGTATGTCGTTCCCAGCCGCCACTACTTTTCCAGGTGAGCCATCCCTTCCCTGCACAGCCAAGTGGAGGATAAAATCAAGTGTGCACTGTGCAACGCCATCTGTGGCAAGGTCCACCTAACCACAGATACGTGAACCATTAATCACGGCCAGGGACGCTATATCTGCCTAACTGCACACAGGGTAAACGTAGTGGCGGCTGGGCCCGAGGCGGATAGCGGTTTGGCGAATGTCCTTCCACTACCAAAGATCACAGGGCATTATTTGTTGTCTCCTCCTCCGCATCATCCTCCTCCTTCCCCTCTACCAACCCCACATCCGGTCATCAAAGAACCTCACCCCCAACTTCAGCACAGCCAGGGGTTAAACGTCAGCAGGCGATTTTAAAACTCATGTGTTTGGGTGACAGGCCCCACACCGCACAGGAGCTGTGGACGGGCATGGAACAACAGAATGATGAGTGGTTGGTGTCACTGAGCCTCAAGCCCGGCCTGGTGGTGTGCGATAATGGGCGAAATCTCGTCGCAGCTCTGGGCCTAGCCGGTTTGACGCACATCCCTTGCCTGGCGCATGTGCTGAATCTGGTGGTGCAGAAGTTTCTTAAAACTACCCCGACATGTCAGAGCTGCTGCATAAAGTGCGGGCCGTCTGTGCGCGCTCCGGCGTTCACACCCTGCCGCTGATCACCTGTCTGTGCTGCAGCGTAACTCGGCCTTCCCGCTTACCGCCTCATATGCGACGTTCCCACCAGGTATAACTCCACCTTACACATGCTGGAAAGACTGTGCCAGCAGCAGCAGGCCATAGTGGAGTTTCAGCTGCAGCACGCAGGGGCCAGTCGCTGCGGATCAACACCACTTCACCACCAGTGACTGGGCCTGCATACGAGACCTGTGTACCTTGTTGCGGTATTTGGAGTACCCACCCAACATGGCCAGTGCTGATGATGCCGTTAAGTACTCAACCAACATGGCCAGTGCTGATGACACCGCTAAGTACTCAACCAACATGGCCAGTGCTGATGACACCGTTAAGTACTCAACCAACATGGCCAGTGCTGATGACACCGTTGAGTACTCAACCAACATGGCCAGTGCTGATGACACCGTTAAGTACTCAACCAACATGGCCAGTGCTTATGACGCCGTTGTTAGCATTACAATACCACTTCTATGTCTCCTTGAAAAATATTACGGCGATGATGGAAGAGGATGTGGCACAGAAGAAGGAGGATGAGGTAGAGGAGGCGGAGGAGGAACCAGGTTCACAGCAGGGTGGCACCCTACGCAGCTCAGGGCCATCACTGGAGGGTGGCTGGGGGATACAGAGGACACAGACGATAAACCACCTACAGAGGACAGCTTATCGTTGGTGATGAGCGCAAAGACCCATATTCAATTTCGCGATATTTGACGTATAATTCGCATCATATTCGTCATATATTCGCGATTTCACAATATTCATTATTTAGCATCCAGTATCATGACTTACGATTAATTTTTTCAAGTTATATTCATGTGTGCAGAGAATCTATTCGGTATTAATAACATTTAACCAGCTTTACACATATTGAAAGCTTGAAATGGCGGGAGTCATTTGTGCGAATGGAAAGGTGCGAAAAGACATATACGAATTTTCGCAATACATGCAGCGTACTGGAGTCTGACACAATCTGTTAACGCTTGGTAGGTAAGGGAATATAAACCGCGAATAGATTAATGCAAATATTCAAGTGGCGAACATTCGCAGGACAGTTTTACCTATTAAGTCTTTACTCTGACAGGAATAGTGGAAATTGTTATAGAAAGCAATTGAGATTGGGGGAATTATGTCTGAATCTTTCATTTTCAATACAGTTTCCTATCACTATCCATCTTAAGAGCGAATCTTTGTAAATTGCGAATATGGGGTCATGTATTCGACATATTTGCGAAATCTCGAAATCACGATATTCAAGATAAAAATTTGCTTTGCGAATATTCACGCTCAACACTACTTATCGTTACCTCTGGGTAGCCTGGACACACATGAGCGACTACATGCTGCCGTGCCTGCAAGCGATCTCACAGAGTTGCCCACATTTTAACGTGTGCGGACTACTGGGTGGCCACCCTGCTGGATCCCCGGTACAAAGACAATGTGTCCACCTTACTTCCTGCACTGGAGCGCGATAGGAAGATGCGCGAGTACAAGCGCACGCTGGTAGAGGCGCTCCTGAGAGCATTCCCAAATGTCACAGGGGAACAGGTGGAAGGCCAAGGCCAAGGCAGAGGAGGAGCTAGAGGTTGCCCACGCAGCTGTGTCACGGCCAGCTCCTCTGAGGGCAGGGTTAGCATGGCAGAAATGTGGAAAAGTTTTGTCTCCACGCCACAGCTAACTGCCCCACCACCTGATACGGAACGTGTTAGCAGGAGGCAGCATTTCACTAACATGGTTGAACAGTACGTCTGCACAACCCTCCACGTACTGACTGATGGTTCGGCCCCATTCAACTTCTGGGTCTCCAAATTGTTCACGTGGCCAGAGTTAGCCTTTTATGCCTTGGAGGTGCTGGCCTGCCCGGCGGCCAGCGTTTTGTCTGAACGTGTATTTAGCACGGCAGGTGGCGTCATTACTGACAAACACAGCCGCCTGTCCACAGCCAACGTGGACAAGCTGACGTTTATAAAAATGTACCAGGCATGGATCCCACAGGACCTGTCCCTCCCTTGTGCAGAATAGACATTTATAACTGCCTCCCCTCAACCATGTATTCTTGTACTCCGGGGCACTTCTTTATTGAATCCTCATTTTTAATTGTACCATTATTTTGGGAAACCCCAAGTTGAATGAACCTCTCCTCTGTCTGGGTGCTGGGGCCTTAAATTCTGTTAATCGCCTGCTGCTTTGGCAGGTGACATCAAGCCTGATTTGCTATGGGACCTCTCTCCTCTGTCTGGTTGTCAGGGGCCTACATTTCAGATAATCACCTGTTGCTTTGGTGGGTGACATTATCCTCTTTATGCTGTCAAATGACCTCTACATTGTCTGGTTGTCAGGGGCCTATATTTTGTTACATCGCTTGCTGTATTGGTAGGAGACATTAAAGAGTCCAGGTTGGGACGATCTGGTCACCTGGCCACATGCCTTGCTGTGCACGATTGGCTCCATAAGCTTGCCGCCACATACCTCCTCGTGGTGGGTGCCAGCCCAAAGCGGGGTGCTACTGGTTGGGGTAGTTGGTCCTGGTCCCCTGAAGTGGTGGAGGTTTAATCCCTGGCAGTTTATTGGAAGGGTAAATTGCTGTCACCTGTTTCATCCTGTTGGCTTGCTGAGACTGTACTATATGCTGCCGACTATTGGTTATCCAATGAAGTCTTCCTGGAGCGTGGTACCCTCACCGTGTTGTCCGAGTGGTGTTCCAGCCATGGAAAAGGAGCATGGGCATTCAGTGGTATGAGCCCTGGCCCTGCGCGGTCTTTATAAAAATAGCCACTTTGGCAGATGAGAGCACCCACTGACCCTCATGTCTCCACAAGGGGTCTGATCTGAGGAGGAATGAGGGTATAATGGGGGTCTGATCTGAGGTCTGAGGAGGAATAGGGGTAGGATGGAGGTCTCAAGAGGAATGGGAGTATGATGGGGGTCTGGAATAAGGAGGAATGGGGATATGATGGGAATCTGATCTGAGGGCTAAGAAGGAATAGGGGCATGATAGGGGTCTGATCTGAGGAGGAATAAGGGTATGATGGGGGTCTGATCTGAGGAGTTATGAGGGTGTAATCTGGAGTATGTTGTTGTCAATGTTGTAGACAACATTGAGGTTGTGATTCTGCAATGTAAGCATCATGCTCTGCAAACGCTTGGGAGCACACAAAAGAGGCTTCTTGAATATGGCTATCAGAGGTTTGTGGTCAGTTTCAGCTGTAATGGAGTCCCGCCCATAGAGATAATGATGGAAGTGTTGGCATGCAAATACAATACTTAAACATTCCTTCTCAATCTGAGCATAGTGTCCCTCAGCTGATGAAAGATCTCTGGACGCATATTCAACCGGTTGACCTTCCTGCAAAAGACAACAACCAGGCCATTTTGCTAGAGTCACTTTGTATGGCAATAGGCTTAGTGAAATCATAGTATTTCAACACTGGTGCAGAGGTGACCAAGCGTTTAATATCCTCTACCGTCTGGTCATGTTTGGGAAGCCAGTGCCATACCGCATCTCTGTCCACAAGTCGTCTTAATGGCTCACACACCTCAGATAAATGCGGCAGGAATTTCGATAGATATGTAACAAAGCCAATAAATCTCCGTACTGCTTTGGCATCAGCAGGCTGTGGCATATCCACAATGGCTTTAATCTTGTCTGGGTCAGCTTTTAAGACTTGTGAAGACAGGATATGCCCATGGAAATTGACTTCTTGCACATTGAACTGCAACTTCTTCACGCTAAGTCTCAGCATCACCTGTCTGCAACGATCTAGTAGCGCTATTAACTTTTCGCCATGGTCCCGCTCAGCTTCTTCATGAGTGTTACCACAGCCAACTAGAAGAATGTCATCAGCTATTGGCTCAATTCCACGGAGCCCACTCAATAGTTCATGTTGCTTGCGCTGGTAGATCTCTGGTGCCACGGAAACCCCAAATGGAAGTTTAAGCCATCTCTTTCTGCCCCAAGGAGTCCAGAAAGTGGTCATGTAACTGCTTTTTTCATCTAGTTTGCACTGTTAAAAGGGATCTCTTGCATCGACAAGTGTGAAAATACGCGCTTTTGGAAGTTTGTGCAAAATGTCATTGAGTGTCGGCATTAGGTAGTGCGACCGCTTCAGGGCCATATTCAGGAACTTGGGATCGATGCAGATTCTAATCTTTTCAGGCTTTCTGATAACCACCATGTTGCTTATCCAATCCGTGGGTTCTGATACTGAAGATAGATGTCCCTCAGCTTCATACTGGTCCAGTTGTGCTTTGACCTGTGGCCTAATGGCTATTTGTACATTCCGTGGGGCACATTGAACTGGTGGAATGGCAGGGTCAAGTTCAAAGCGCACCACCCTGGAACAGATACTGCCGGGCCCTCAAACACATCACTGTAGGCATGAAGAATTTGCTGTTTTGTCAGCGGCCTCGTCAGAGATTTCGCTGGCTGATTATCGACATTGTGCAGCTCAGCAGGAATAGTGAACTGCAGCAATGCCTGGCGCTCACTTGCTGAACCAGACAGTAGCAGTTTCTGATCAGCTGCCTCAATCTCAAAGTGCAATTTGTGCACACAATCACGTATGCTGCCTTTGGTTTGGAAAAGTCCCAACGATTCCATTATTTCCCTGAATACAGCTTTAGTTCAGTGCTGCCAGGCTGAGGGGTGTTCTGGGCGCCAGTCTCATTTTGTCCTTTAAACGCATTACATCACATGTTGCACCTGAATCCAGCTGACCGGATTATAAACCATTTCATGCCTTTTGTGTTTACAGCTCCAATGCATTCTGAGGAGTGAAGCATACCAGTGCTAAACAGCGGTGCATCCTCAGAATCAGGCACTTGCTGAATTGTGTGGAGCTTCCTGACTTTCAGGTCCCGGGAGAGACCCTTGCAAAGTGATTTGGCTTACCGCGTGCAGTACAGAATTTCCCATATGCAGGGCACTTTTCTTTCACTCGTACATGCAATCTGCCACAATACTTGCATGATGCCGGCTTCTCCTCAGGTGAGTTGTGTGAGCGACTCTCGTGTTGAAACTTGTGAAGAGGCTCCACTGATATTGTCGATGGTTTTATCCTGCTCCATAGCTTTCATGGGCTTGTCAGTAAGTTCCGCGGTATGACATATCTCAAGCGCTGTTTGCAGGTCTAAATCGCGTTTCCTCAACAAGTGTCTTCATCGATGATACTCAGAACCATTTTATCACGAATAAGTTCATACCTCGAAGAGCCTTACTCACAGCTTGCAGATTTTTCTCTTAGCCGTGTGACAAACCTGTCTATCGATTCACCGTCTTCTTGCTTGCAGCAGCCGAATATATAGCTTTCATATATGACATTTTTAGAAGGCCTGGAGAATGTTTCGAATGCATCCAGGATGGCTTTGGTGTCACTCTTTTGCTCCTCTGTAAGGCTTAGATTATGCTCGTAAACATGGAGGCATTCCCTGCCCATCACCCTCCTCCGAGTGGCTGCTTGCACTGCTGCAGGCTTCTCATTGAACCCTGTGGCGAGGCGGTAGTCATCAAACTCAGCCCTAAAGGTGTCCCAGTTATCACAAACATTGCCGCTTACCCTCATCGGCTCAGGCAGTGGAATGCTGTTAGCCGCCATGATGCTGCTATTGCTTGCCATTTTCCATGTAATGCACAGAAGCCATGTTGGTAAGAAGCATAACGACAGGCAACTGCCAAAAGGAAACCGGAAGTAAGGCCCACAGCGATATATCATAGAGTTCCACCCACACAGACATAACATCCCTAACAACTACCTCTACCTCTACTACCTCCCATAGACAGCCGATTCACTGCCTTGTATGTTCCATGCTATGCTGCCATTACTACCTCTACCGCTACTACCAACCACAGACAGCCGATCTACTGCACTGTATGGTCCATGCTATACTGCCATTACTGCCTCTACTACCACCCATAGACAGCCGATCTCCTGCCTTGTATGTTCCATGCTATGCTGCCATTACTACCTCTACCACCACCCATAGACAGCCAATCTACTGCCTTGTATGTTCCATGCTAAGCTGCCATTACTACCTCTACCTCTACTACCACCCATAGACAGCCGATCTACTACCTTGTATGTTCAATGCTATGCTGTTATTACTACCTCTACCTCTACTACCACCCATAGACAACCGATCTACTGCCTTGTATGGTCCATGTTATGCTGCCATTACTACCTCTACCTCTACTACCACCCATAGACAGCCGATCTACTGCCTTGTATGTTCCATGCTATGCTGTTATTACTACCTCTACCTCTACTACCACCCATAGACAGCCAATCTACTGCCTTGTATGTTCCATGCTATGCTGCCATTACTACCTCTACCTCTACTACCACCCATAGACAGCCGATCTACTACCTTGTATGTTCAATGCTATACTGCCACTACTACCTCTACCTCTACTACTTCCATAGACAGCCGATCTACTGCCTTGTATGTTCCATGCTATGCTGCCATTACTACCTCTACCTCTACTACCACCCATAGACAGCCGATCTATTGCCTTGTATGTTCCATGCTATGCTGCCATTACTAACTCTACTACCACCCATAGACAGCCGATATACTGCCTTGTATGTTCAATGCTATGCTGCCATTACTACCTCTACCTCTACTACCACCCATAGACAGCCGATCTACTGCCTTGTATGTTCCATGCTATGCTGCCATTACTGCCTCTACCTCTACTACCACCCATAGACAGCCGATCTACTGCCTTGTATGTTCCATGCTATGCTGCCATTACTACCTCTACCTCTACTACCACCCATAGACAGCCGATCTACTGCCTTGTATGTTCCATGCTATGCTGCCATTGCTACCTCTACCTCTACTACCACCCATAGACAGCCGATATACTGCCTTGTATGTTCCATGCTATGCTGCCATTACTACCTCTACCTCTACTACCACCCATAGACAGCAGATCTACTGCCTTGTATGTTCCATGTTGTGCTATTTCTGCTGCCGCAGCTAATGGGCCCGCGTGCCTCTAATACCCTACCCTTTCCACATCCACACTGCACTGCTGCTACTACTATTACTACTAGAGATGTCCCAAACTATTTGCCGGCGAACATTTGCGATGTTCGATTCGCCCCCTATACGTCATCATTGAGCATACTTTGACCCTGTACCTCACAGTCTGTAGACACATTCCAGCCAATCAGCATACCCTCCCTCCCAGACCCTCCCACCACCTATCAAAAAGCAAGGACAGCATCCATCTTAGATTCATTCTGAAGCTGCAGTGTTGGTTAGAGCAGGGAGAGTGCTGCTGCTGCTGAATAATTGGTGAGAGCGTTAGCTAGGCCGGTTTTCTGTGTCCACTCCAGTCCTCAAGAACTCATTGTCTTCTTTCACACGAGCGTGTCCAGATTAGGCCCCATTCACACGTCCGTAGTTTGTTGCGGATCCGCAAATGCGGGGCCGCGGCTCCGCAAATGCAGAAGCGGACATCCCCTAGTGTGCTCTCCACATCACATCCGGCCCCATTCACAATGAATTGCGGAATGGATGCGGATAAAAATTGCGGATGTGTGAATGAGGCCTTAGGTCCGATGCGTGATGATGCTCAGTGACAACATGCGATTTTACAGGCAAAGCCATTCGGCTTTGACTGCGATTGTGTTCAGTTGTTTAGTTTTTTCGCGTGATGCAATGCGTTTTATTCGTTTTTCACGCGTGATAAAAACTGAAGGTTTACAAACAGCATCTCCTAGCAACCATCAGTGAAAACGCAACGCACCCGCACTTGCTGCGGATGCAATGCGTTTTCTCGCAGCCCCATTAACTTCTATGGGGCTAGGGCTGCGTGAAAAACTCAGAATATAGAACATTCTGCGATTTTCACGCACACGCACAAGTAATGTGAAAAAAAACGTTAATGTACACTGAACCATTGAAATGAATGGGTCCGGGATTCAGTGCGGATGCTATGCGTCTCAAGTCACGCATTGCACCCTCGCAGAAAACTCGCTTGTGTGAAAGGGGCCAACTGCTGTAAGGACAGCATCCTGACAGCACCCCAAAAGCCCTTTTTAGGGCTGGTACATCAGTATGATTTTTATTTTTTTCTATATATATATTGCAGTTGCCTGCCCATGTGTGAGAGGCCGCAGCCCACAGACTGTACTGCACGGCGCACGCCGCAGTGACCTAAAAATTCAAACCGCGGACCGAGCATGGGTCTTTTCCATCTCCGGTCCTGACCCTGATAAGGGACAACACAGAGATTAAACTGATAGGAATAGGACTTAGTAACACTAGTTGTATTGGTGGCAAATTCCATTGCAAGTGCCCAAAATTAGAGGGAAGCGGACAGAGCAAGCTTCTTTCTCTATCTCCCCCGATGCAAGGATTCACTTCAATACACGGCCCCTGATAGGGGACTTAACAAAGATTAAACTGGTAAGAATAGTAGTTCACACTATTTGTACTGGTGTCACAGTACATTGCGCAGCGCACGCGCAGTGCCCCAAATTGGAAGTAAGAGGACGACCAATCATCTTTTCCATCTCCCGGATCCTAAAATCTATTCCATACACCGGCCCCTGATAGGGGACAAAACAGAGATTAAACTGGTAAGAACAGATTTTTTAATTTAAAAGAGGACAGCCTCTGCGGAGCTGGGTATTTTTGGCCGCGTTACTGGACGCTCATGCACAATGGCTGTAGGCTCATGCGTCCTTTTGCGGAGGTGACAAACCTAGTCAGTCAAACCCAAGGCAACATCGTCGACATCATCCCATATGCGTTTTTTCTGGAGCGTGCCCTGCGAAGAGTGCTGGATCAGGCCGTAGATGAGCATGAAGAGGAAGAGTTGTGGTCACCATCACCACCAGAATCAGCCTTGTCGTCGTCGTCGATTGCTGGACCTGCGGCAACGCAGAGAGAGGAGTATGAGGAAGAGGAATCAGAGGAGGAATGTGGAAGACCAACCACAGCAGGCGTCCCAGGGGGCTTGTTGTCTCTATTTCGGGGACCCTTGGTGTTGTACGTGGCTGGGTGGAGGAAGAGACCTTCAATGACATCACCGGGACGTGGCTAGCTTGGTATCCAACCTTGTGCAAAGGGGGAGTTTGTGGTTGTTTGCGGTGCGTTAAACGGGGAGTTTGGTCTGTCAGAGTTAGGTCTGTCACTGTGAAGCGGGCGTAACCCTTACACTCAGTGTCGGACTGAGGTACCTGGGGCCCACCAGTAAAATTTATTTTGGGGGCCCACAGTACAGATACACTCAAATATCTGCTCCTGATAATGGACGTGAAGAAGCAGAAGACATGTGCCGGCTCGGTGTGATACTAGACACACTGTATGATAATGCCGCCATACGTGTGTTTCCCCACCGCTATGTATGTCAGCATCCTCAGACATCACTTACTATTACTGGCATTGTGTTCCACAACTTGGAGAGAAAATGAAAAAATTCATAAAAAGTAAGCAAAAAGAGTTTTCCTAAAATTTCATAGGAGACTGGAGGGTTATAAATTTCAGGTCACGAAACAAGAATGCTGATGGCACCAGTCCTCTCACCGGAATCTTCTCAATATAGATACCGGCCTCAACGATCCCACGCGGACCACGGGTGCAAGGCTCCACAAAGCAGGGTCATGCACACAGCGATCTTTCACACGTAGTGGACGCAATAGAACCAGAGCGCTACAGAATGGGGACAGGTTCGTGTTTGTTTTCAAACGCAGCCCGATGGTCGATGACATAAAGAAGGTAATCTGGAGTAATTGGGAGATTTTGGGTGCAGAAGAGAGCCTGGGCAGGGCAATAGACCAGAAACCTGTACTGGCCTCTAAGAGGTGCCGTACATTTAGAGATATCCTAGTACGGAGCCGCTATAGTGAGCTGGAAACGCGTGATTGGCTTTCGTCTGGGCGACCGACGGGCAATCACAGGTGTGGGGATTGCTCACTGTGCGGGTTCATAATACAGCGCCGCCACCTTTTCCTCGGAGGTCTGGAGCACCATGTTGGGCCATCTGATTACCTGTAGGACAGCGTTTGTAGTTTATGTATTGGTCTGCTGATGTGGGGCCTTCTACGTAGGGAAAACGAAGAGGCCTTTAATAGAACGTATCCGGGAGCACGCAACTCCATAAGAACAGGAAAAGGAGTACTCGCCTTATTGAGCATGTACGTGCCCAGCATGGAGGTGATGCCGATGTATTAAGGTTTGCAGGAGTCGAGGCCGTCCCCCTATATCACAGGAGGGGATCGCCATCGCCTCTGCTTCAAAGGAGGCTCGCCTAATGATAGAAACAGACGCTACTGAGCCCGTTAGGCTTGAATGAACGTAATGATCTATTTGTCTTCACATGGGCGGCCTTATTCTTACTTTTCCTTCAGTATGTTTGTATCCGTATTCTCTGGACTGCGTCCTCATGATTACTCACTCAGCCATCGCGGTTGCCATTTAGCTACAGACCTTTGCGCCATTGTAACACACGCGCTGCTTGCTTAGCGTCGGGGTTGCTAGGTGACGTGTGGATCCACCCTCCCCGATGACGCTTTTAAGCTGCGCGATCTTTTAATTGTTTGTAGCAGCCGGAGGAAGCGGGGACGCCGTCGCTGTTTTTTTGCATCCACGTGAGCACTTACCCCCACACAAGTATTTTTGTCTTGAGCCCTGAGAATAATAAGGAGACATTTCCTCTACGGATGTGAGTGCGGCTCATCCCTACTCTTGTTACTGCTTATACATTTCAGGACAATTGGCGCCACTTTGGTTTGGTCTGAATCGATTTAGGTCCGAACCAAACTTTTTGAAAAATACGGCCAACCTGAAGCGAATGTGGAGTGGTTAAAGCAAAGAGTGATGTGACATAAGGGGAGCCGGGAGGTAGAGCCTCGAAGCAGGTAAGTATTCCAAACCCTGTAGGAATCCGCATTCGAGATGAGTCAATCGATTCTATATCAGCAGTTTCTTACGAATTTCCCGATAGCTTCAGTTTTTATTAAATCCAAAAGAGTTGGGATTGACCCACATAAAGATGGATCAGTCGTCTTAGCGAGCAGCAGATGGAGGAGGATGACCTTGGGCGGCACACTGGCCAGTCCTGAGGGACCATATGTGTGATGCACGGATGGCTCAGTGGACATCCTGGGGTCTGACGAGAGAGAGATATCCAAGGGGCGCCAGACCAGAACCTGGATCGGAACACCCTTATAATTGCACATAACTAAAAGTGTGTATAGCCAGGGAGCTATTCTTTACACACCCTCTGACCTGTGATATGGAGAGAGGTGCAGCAGAAGGGACATGCCCCCTGAGATGTGATTGGGAGAGAACTGCAGCAGAAGGGAGGTGTTTCTGGGGAGTCCTCTACTACATGATGCTCTGTCGCCTGACTCATGGCATAATTCACAGGCAGCAGAAAGGGTGTCGTGTCAGGATATAAGGGGTGTGACGGGCGATCCATCTGCCGTCCACTGCAAACAATGAAAGATGCAGTGGGGGGGGTAACTCTGTATAACATACGGCAAGAACACACGTGAAGCTGGTCATGCTCTTCCGCTAGCCACACACTTTAGATAAATGTCATCCAAGCACCTCCCGACTGTCCCCTAAAGGAAGAGCTAAGGAGCATGCCCAATCTGTTTTATCTCAGGGAGATACACCGCCAGAGGTGCTCTCCCAGGTCTGGACACATGCATGCTGGGCTGAGCCGGGTGTGCATGTGTGGAGGTGGACAGAGGCAGCGGTGCGGTGGAGTCCAGGCAGGGAAGAGGTTCTCATGCTCTCCAGGAATCGTCCAGCTCCCGGCAGAGGACAGGATTCGTCTTGTTTCTTGCTTTGTGTTACACGAGGAGACTTTTATGTGACATTTCAGCAGACAAGCCCAACGCGAGACAATGGAACTCTGACACCCTCCGTGTTAATGGCGGTGGAGACGAGATTAATCCTCTCATTACTCCTGACGGTGGAGGGCAGACCTCTTACTTCTGTCACCTACAGTCCTGAGTCCTCACTAATCAACCCCCGTCCCTGGGAGCTCACAGTCTAATCTCTAGATCTCCCATAATCTCTCACTCCCATCATCCCTGACTCCAGGAACTCACATTCCGCTCTCTATCTCCCAAGCAATGGCAGTCATGCCTCAGCACAGGAGCTCACAATCTAATCTCTTGTCTCTCATATTCCCTGACCCGGCAGAACCGTGTCCTACGCACAGGCCCACCTTGACTATTGGGATTCTAGTATCATTTGGTGGATCTCCCTTCGGGCGCACTGGTCATAGCCCCCGATGCCCAGGGGGCTGCCCGAGCTTTCCTCCGAGTACATACAGTAGCGATCTGATGTTCTCAGCATTAATTAATGCTTGGCGCCTCAGGTACTTATGCACCTGGCCAGCTGCGGAAAGTGCCCTCCTGAACTCCGCTCTATTGACATCCTCAGGATGGCGATACACTTCAATCTGAAGCTGGGGCGGCAGTATTCTGGACTGGGGTAATTGCTTCTGTTGGGGCGGTACTTTGTGCTGCTCTACAGCTGGCCCTCCTACAACATGGGGCCACCACACTCCCCAGAGCTCTGCAGCCTCCCAGCTGAACTCCAAGCACAGCGCCGTGCATTGTGTGGTGGCCATGCTTGGTATTGCTGCTCAGCCCCATTCACTTCTATGGGTCTGAGCCGCCTAGGCCATGAGACTGATGATCAGTGATGTCAAAAACCCGGTGAGGAAGAGGCCGCAATGTCTCAGGCGTTGCTTACTATGTAAACAAAGAAAAGCGCAGGGTAAAAAAAACATAAGAAATTAAAAAGTACACTCCAAATGGAGGCTTTACTTGAAAGGTTGTGCTAACAATGGGCACGACTCTAGTGTAGACTTATCGGGAATAGTGCCGTTTCCCAAAGAGGTTGGTATGCAGCCACGGATGTGAATCTTCTCAATGAGCGTGCCTGAGCTCCCACAGAAGGATTGAATGAAGTAGATAAGGATCACCCCTCCACCGGAGATCATGTAATGGCTGACGGAAATCTTCAGAATTTTATTGCAGAAATACAACGCGTTTCGAGGATATACTTTTGTAAAGTTCTGTGTCTTGGAAGTAATAATCTCCGTGCCTCATATGTCCCAGTAGTAACACTAGAGAGTCACTGGTATAGAAGGATCGGGTACTAATAACCTACATACATCATATGTCCTAGGAGGAGTAACACTGGAGAGTCACTTATAGAGAAGGATTAGATACTAATTATCTACATACATCATATATCCCAGGAGGAGTAACACTGGAGAGTCACTTGTGGAGAAGGATCGGGTACAAATAATCTACATACATCATATGTTCTAGGCGGAGTAACACTGGAAAGTCACTTGTAGAGAAGGATCAGGTACTAATAATCTACATACATCATATGTCCTAGGAGGAATAACACTGGAGAGTCACTTGTAGAGAAGGATCAGGTACTAATAATCTACATACATCATATGTCCTAGGAGGAGTAACACTGGAGAGTCACTTGTAGAGAAGGATCAGGTACTATTAATCTATATATATCATATGTCCTAGGGGAGTAACACTGGAGAGTCACTTGTAGAGAAGGATCAGGTACTAATAATCTACATACATCATATGTCCTAGGGGAGTAACATTGGACAGTCATTTGTAGAGAAGGATCAGGTACTAATAATCTACATACATCATATGTCCTAGGAGGAGTAACACTGGAAAGTCACTTGTAGAGAAGGATCAGGTCCTAATAATCTACATACATCATATGTCCTAGGAGGAATAACACTGGAGAGTCACTTGTAGAGAAGGATGAGGTACTAATAATCTACATACATAATATGTCCTAGGAGGAGTAACACTGAAGAGTCACTTGAAGAGAAGGATCAGATACTAATAATCTACATACATCATATGTCCTAGGGGGAGTAACACTGGAGAGTCACTTGTAGAGAAGGATCAGGTACTAATAATCTACATACATGACATGTCCTAGGGGGAGTAACACTGGAGAGTCACTTGTAGAGATGGATTGGGTACTAATAATCTACATACATCATATGTCCTAGGAGGAGTAACACTGAAGAGTCACTTGTAGAGAAGGATTAGGTACTAATAATCTACATACATCATATGTCCTAGGAGGAGTAACGCTGGAGAAACACTTGTAGAGAAGGACCAGGTATTAATAATCTACATACATCATATGTCCTAGGAGGAGTAACACTGGAGAGTCACTTGTAGAGATGGATAAGGTACTAATAATCTACATGCATCATATGTCCTAGGAGGAGTAACACTGGAGAGTCACTTGTAGAGAAGGATCAGGTACTAATAATCCATATATATCACATCTCCTAGGAGGAGTAACACTGAAGAGTCACTTGAAGAGAAGGATCAGATACTAATAATCTACATACATCATATGTCCTAGGAGGAGTAACACTGAAGAGTCACTTGTAGAGAAGGATTAGGTACTAATAATCTACATACATCATATGTCCTAGGAGGAGTAACGCTGGAGAAACACTTGTAGAGAAGGACCAGGTATTAATAATCTACATACATCATATGTCCTAGGGGGAGTAACGCTGGAGAGTCACTTGTAGAGAAGGATCGGATACTAATAATCTACATACATCATATGTCCTAGGAGGAGAAACACTGGAGAGTCACTTGTAGAGAAGGATCAGGTACTAATAATACCCATACATAATATGTCCTAGGAGAAGTAATACTGGAGAGTCACTTGTGGAGAAGGATCGGGTACTAATAATCTACATACATCATATGTCCTAGGAGGAGAAACACTGAAGAGTCACTTGTAGAGAAGGATCAGGTACTAATAATCTACATACATCATACGTCCTAGGAGGAGTAACACTGGAGAGTCACTTGTAGAGAAGGATAAGGTACTAATAATCTACATACATCATATGTCCTAGGAGGAGTAACACTGAAGAGTCACTTGAAGAGAAGGATCAGATACTAATAATCTACATACATCATATGTCCTGGAGGAGTAACACTGAAGAGTCACTTGTAGAGAAGGATCAGGTACTAATAATCTATATACATCATATGTCCTAGGAGGAGTAACACTGGAGAGTCACTTGTAGAGAAGGATCAGGTATCTAATAATCTACATACATTGTATGTCCTAGGCGGAGTAACACTGGAGAGTCACTTGTAGAGGAGGATCAGGTACTAATAATATACATACATCATATGTCCTAGGGGAGTAACGCTGGAGAGTCACTTGTAGAGAAGGATCGGATACTAATAATCTACATACATCATATGTCCTAGGAGGAGAAACACTGGAGAGTCACTTGTAGAGAAGGATCAGGTACTAATAATACCCATACATAATATGTCCTAGGAGAAGTAATACTGGAGAGTCACTTGTGGAGAAGGATCGGGTACTAATAATCTATATACATCATATGTCCTAGGGGGAGAAACACTGGAGAGTCACTTATAGAGAAGGATTAGATACTAATTATCTACATACATCATATATCCCAGGAGGAGTAACACTGGAGAGTCACTTGTGGAGAAGGATCGGGTACAAATAATCTACATACATCATATGTTCTAGGCGGAGTAACACTGGAAAGTCACTTGTAGAGAAGGATTAGGTACTAATAATCTACATACATCATATGTCCTAGGAGGAATAACACTGGAGAGTCACTTGTAGAGAAGGATCAGGTACTAATAATCTACATACATCATATGTCCTAGGAGGAGTAACACTGGAGAGTCACTTGTAGAGAAGGATCAGGTACTAATAATCTACATACATCATATGTCCTAGGAGGAGTAACACTGGAGAGTCACTTGTAGAGAAGGATCAGGTACTAATAATCTACATACATCATATGTCCTAGGGGGAGTAACACTGGAGAGTCACTTGTAGAGAAGGATCAGGTACTAATAATCTACATACATCATATGTCCTAGGAGGAGTAACACTGGAGAGTCACTTGTAGAGAAGGATCAGGTACTAATAATCTACATACATCATATGTCCTAGGGGGAGTAACATTGGACAGTCATTTGTAGAGAAGGATCAGATACTAATAATCTACATACATCACATGTCCTAGGAGGAGTAACACTGGAGAGTCACTGGAAGAGAAGAATCAGGTACTAATAATCTACATACATCATATGTCCTAGGAGGTGTAACACTGGAGAGTCACTTGTAGAGAAGGATCAGGTACTAATAATCTACATACATCATATGTCCTAAGAGGAGTAACACTGGAGAGTCACTTGTAGAGAAGGATGAGGTACTAATAATCTACATACATTATATTTCCTAGGAGGAGTAACACTGAAGAGTCACTTGTAGAGAAGGATTAGGTACTAATAATCTACATACATCATATGTCCTAGGAGGAGTAACACTGAAGAGTCACTTGTAGAGAAGGATTAGGTACTAATAATCTACATACATCATATGTCCTAGGAGGAGTAACGCTGGAGAGTCACTTGTAGAGAAGGATCAGGTACTAATAATCTACATACATCATATGTCCTAGGAGGAGTAACACTGGAGAGTCACTTGTAGAGAAGGATCAGGTACTAATAATCTACATACATCATATGTCCTAGGAGGAGTAACACTGGAGAGTCACTTGTAGAGAAGGATCAGGTACTAATAATCTACATACATCATATGTCCTAGGAGGAGTAACACTGGAGAGTCACTTGTAGAGAAGGATCAGGTACTAATAATCTACATACATCATATGTCCTAGGAGGAGTAACACTGGAGAGTCACTTGTAGAGAAGGATCAGGTACTAATAATCTACATACATCATATGTCCTAGGAGGAGTAACACTGGAGAGTCACTTGTAGAGAAGGATCAGGTACTAATAATCTACATACATCATATGTCCTAGGAGGAGTAACACTGGAGAGTCACTTGTAGAGAAGGATCAGGTACTAATAATCTACATACATCATATGTCCTAGGAGGAGTAACACTGGAGAGTCACTTGTAGAGAAGGATCAGGTACTAATAATCTACATACATCATATGTCCTAGGAGGAGTAACACTGGAGAGTCACTTGTAGAGAAGGATCAGGTACTAATAATCTACATACATCATATGTCCTAGGAGGAGTAACACTGGAGAGTCACTTGTAGAGAAGGATCAGGTACTAATAATCTACATACATCATATGTCCTAGGAGGAGTAACACTGGAGAGTCACTTGTAGAGAAGGATCAGGTACTAATAATCTACATACATCATATGTCCTAGGAGGAGTAACACTGGAGAGTCACTTGTAGAGAAGGATCAGGTACTAATAATCTACATACATCATATGTCCTAGGAGGAGTAACACTGGAGAGTCACTTGTAGAGAAGGATCAGGTACTAATAATCTACATACATCATATGTCCTAGGAGGAGTAACACTGGAGAGTCACTTGTAGAGAAGGATCAGGTACTAATAATCTACATACATCATATGTCCTAGGAGGAGTAACACTGGAGAGTCACTTGTAGAGAAGGATCAGGTACTAATAATCTACATACATCATATGTCCTAGGAGGAGTAACACTGGAGAGTCACTTGTAGAGAAGGATCAGGTACTAATAATCTACATACATCATATGTCCTAGGAGGAGTAACACTGGAGAGTCACTTGTAGAGAAGGATCAGGTACTAATAATCTACATACATCATATGTCCTAGGAGGAGTAACACTGGAGAGTCACTTGTAGAGAAGGATCAGGTACTAATAATCTACATACATCATATGTCCTAGGAGGAGTAACACTGGAGAGTCACTTGTAGAGAAGGATCAGGTACTAATAATCTACATACATCATATGTCCTAGGAGGAGTAACACTGGAGAGTCACTTGTAGAGAAGGATCAGGTACTAATAATCTACATACATCATATGTCCTAGGAGGAGTAACACTGGAGAGTCACTTGTAGAGAAGGATCAGGTACTAATAATCTACATACATCATATGTCCTAGGAGGAGTAACACTGGAGAGTCACTTGTAGAGAAGGATCAGGTACTAATAATCTACATACATCATATGTCCTAGGAGGAGTAACACTGGAGAGTCACTTGTAGAGAAGGATCAGGTACTAATAATCTACATACATCATATGTCCTAGGAGGAGTAACACTGGAGAGTCACTTGTAGAGAAGGATCAGGTACTAATAATCTACATACATCATATGTCCTAGGAGGAGTAACACTGGAGAGTCACTTGTAGAGAAGGATCAGGTACTAATAATCTACATACATCATATGTCCTAGGAGGAGTAACACTGGAGAGTCACTTGTAGAGAAGGATCAGGTACTAATAATCTACATACATCATATGTCCTAGGAGGAGTAACACTGGAGAGTCACTTGTAGAGAAGGATCAGATACTAATAATCTACATACATCATATGTCCTAGGAGGAGTAACACTGGAGAGTCACTTGTAGAGAAGGATCAGGTACTAATAATCTACATACATCATATGTCCTAGGAGGAGTAACACTGGAGAGTCACTTGTAGAGAAGGATCAGGTACTAATAATCTACATACATCATATGTCCTAGGAGGAGTAACACTGGAGAGTCACTTGTAGAGAAGGATCAGGTACTAATAATCTACATACATCATATGTCCTAGGAGGAGTAACACTGGAGAGTCACTTGTAGAGAAGGATCAGGTACTAATAATCTACATACATCATATGTCCTAGGAGGAGTAACACTGGAGAGTCACTTGTAGAGAGGATCAGGTACTAATAATCTACATACATCATATGTCCTAGGAGGAGTAACACTGGAGAGTCACTTGTAGAGAAGGATCAGGTACTAATAATCTACATACATCATATGTCCTAGGAGGAGTAACACTGGAGAGTCACTTGTAGAGAAGGATCAGGTACTAATAATCTACATACATCATATGTCCTAGGAGGAGTAACACTGGAGAGTCACTTGTAGAGAAGGATCAGGTACTAATAATCTACATACATCATATGTCCTAGGAGGAGTAACACTGGAGAGTCACTTGTAGAGAAGGATCAGGTACTAATAATCTACATACATCATATGTCCTGGTGTAGTGAACACTGGAGAGTCACTTCTAGCCTGGGAAGGATTTGGGTGTCCTTGCAGTGAAAGTAGATTAAATAACCGCTACATTGTCATGTAGGAAGCAGAGGCATGGACTCGGCGGTGAGGATCTGATATTACCACTTTACAAAGGCGTTGGTCGCGGCCTCATCTGGAATATGCGGTTCGGTTCTGGGAACCAGGTCCAAAGAAAGGAAGCTTCTGGAGCTGGAGAGAGTACAGAGGGAGTCGACTAGACTGACAGAGGGGCCCGGAGTTATGGGGGAAGATTAGAAAGAATGGCACTTATTAGTGCAACGTTCCAACAGTGCTTTCCCCCAGTAGGAATGTCCTCACAGTGCTTCCCAGTAGGAATGTCCTCACAGTGCTTCCCAGTAGGGAATGTCCTCACAGTGCTTCCCCAGTAGGAATGTCCCTCACAGTGCTTCCCCCAGTAGGAATGTCCCTCACAGTGCTTCCCCCAGTAGGCAATATCCCCCAGAGTGCTTCCCCAGTAGGAATGTCCCTCACAGTGCTTCCCCCAGTAGAATGTCCCTCACAGTGCTTCCCCCAGTAGGAATGTCCCTCACAGTGCTTCCCCCAGTAGGAATGTCCCTCAGCAGTGCTTCCCTCAGTAGTAATATCCCCAGGTGCTTCCCCAGTAGAATGTCCCTCACAGTGCTTCCCCAATATCCCCAGAGTGCTTCCCAGTAGGAATGTCCCTCACAGTGCTCTCCCCCAGTAGGAATGTCCTCACAGTGCTTCCCCCAGTAGTAATATCCTCCCAGAGTGCTTCCCCCAGTAGGAATGTCCCTCACAGTGCTTCCCCCAGTAGGAATGTCCCTCACAGTGCTTCCCCCAGTGAGTGCCCCCCAGTGAATGTCCCTCACAGTGCTTCCCCCAGTGGGAATGTCCCTCACAGTGCTTCCCCCAGTAGTAATATCCCCCAGAGTGCTTCCCCCAGTAGTAATATCCCCCAGAGTGCTTCCCCCAGTAGGAATGTCCCTCACAGTGCTTCCCCCAGTAGTAATATCCCCAGAGTGCTTCCCCCAGTAGGAATGTCCCCCACAGTGCTTCCCCCAGTAGGAATGTCCCTCACAGTGCTTCCCCCAGTAGTAATATCCCCCAGGTGCTTCCCCCAGTAGGAATGTCCCTCACAGTGCTTCCCCCAGTAGGAATGTCCCTCACAGTGCTTCCCCCCAGTAGGAATGTCCCTCACAGTGCTTCCCCCCAGTAGTAATATCCCCCAGAGTGCTTCCCCCCAGTAGTAAAATCCCCTCAGTGGTTTCCTCTGGGAGCACCAAAGAGGAGGAACTTAACACCATTATAAGATCACACATTACACCGATAAGTATCTATGAAGAGAACCGGCGGTCATACTGTTGTCCCAATTTTACTAATCTACTATTATACTAACAGATAACAATGGGATCCCAATTAAAAGTATAAACAGCCAAAAATTCTAAATATCTATCTATATCTATATATGTTTTCTTTTCTTTTTGCATGAATCCACTTTTTGATGCTCGTGGTCTGTGGCTGGTGGGCGTTGATACCTCGGGAGGTTGTGGATCCATCTGATCCTGGTCTTCGGGCCGCTTACTCGCCTGTCACTCCCACCTGAAGACGCCTCCTTCCTGCAGACACGACAAGAGGGGCAGGACTGAGCACAGTCGTCCACCCATCTCCATTCTCCGGGGCCCCTACGGCAGGCGGCTATATTTAGAGAGCTTGTGCAGGAAAGATGCTGGGAAAGCCTGGGGAGGAGCGGCTCCGCTGCGTTCTCTGCAGGTAGGTGCTCTCTTTGGATCCATGCATGGTACCAGACTTGTCATCTCCAGGAGGTCACCTTGTGTGGGACGTACATATTTGCCCATTACAGCCCGCTCCGTGGTGGAAGCCCAGGGGGAACGCGATGGTTGCTGCGACATGCGTCACTATCCGCCATACTTATATAATGGTCATGTGTGTATAACGCGCGGGGGGGGGGCCTGAGCTACCTGCGCTACAAATGCCTCTCCATCTGTGGGCAGAGCGGCAATGGTTAAACGTGAGATGAGGAGCTTTCAGGTCCGTATAGAGTACGACTGACAGGGGTTTCCATGGCAACAGCTGAAGCAGGGCTGCGGGGAAGCGGGTGACAGATAGTGAGCGGAGGCCATCAGTGCATGCTAATTTTAGTAAAAGTCATCGGGACTGGAAGGGGCTCCTGGATTAACCCTTTGTGCACTGCACAGGGAGGGGGCACTTACCTGCACAGACAGAGCTCTGGTTCTGAGCTATTCTTCTGGAGCTCAAACCTGCTCTCCACAGACTGACCTGGTAGGTAAGTGAGGAGATGTCGGACTGCACTATACTCTGTTGTGTGGGGACCATGGAGGGGGTCTCACAGGGGTACAGCAATCCCACCAGGATTTTTTATAACGTCTATATGGGGCCCAGGGACAGCTCTGGAGGCTCATCCTGGTCACCAGCTATGGTCACTAGTCCCCAGTCTAGCCCTACAATCCCCTCATCGACCACTAAGTGCCATGTTTTCCACACGTTGCGATGGGTATGCAGTAAACTGCTTCTTCTCTTTGTTCAGGCTTTAACCCAGTCCTGATCACGATGGCCAAAGACAACAATGCCTTCACGTCCATCCCGGGCTCAACGGTCAACAGCAAACCGTCCTTCTCACACCCCTCTAAACTGGCAGAGAAGTTAGAGAAATTAGACCGGAAGCTACGCCGCCGTCAGCGCTACGTGGAGAAGGATGGCAAGTGTAACGTGCAGCATGGAAACGTTCGGGAGACCTACCGCTACCTGACAGACATCTTCACAACCTTGGTGGACTTAAAATGGAGAGTCAGCCTCCTGGTCTTCATAATGGCCTACGCTATCACGTGGCTTTTCTTTGGGGTAATTTGGTGGTTTATAGCTTATTGTCGCGGGGATTTGGAGCATTTAGAGGATTCAGAATGGACGCCTTGCATCAAGAACCTGAACGGCTTTGTTTCAGCTTTTCTCTTCTCTATAGAGACGGAGACGACCATTGGTTATGGACACAGGGTGATAACAGACAAGTGCCCAGAGGGAATCATCCTGCTCCTTCTTCAGGCCATACTTGGCTCCATGGTCAACGCCTTCATGGTGGGCTGCATGTTTGTAAAAATCTCCCAGCCCAACAAGAGAGCAGAGACGCTGGTCTTCTCCTCACACGCTGTCATCTCTTTACTGGGACGATAAACTGTGCCTGATGTTTCGAGTGGGAGACCTTCGTCAATCACACATCGTGGAGGCCTCCATCCGAGCCAAACTCATCAAATCCAAGCAAACGCAGGAAGGAGAGTTCATCCCCTCAACCAGACAGACATCAACGTTGGCTTCGAGGCGGGAGACGACCGCCTCTTCCTGGTCTCCCCCTCATTATCAGCCATGAAATAAACGAGCAAAGCCCATTTTGGGAAGTGTCCAAGAGGCAACTGGAGAAGGACGAGTTTGAGATTGTTGTGATCCTGGAAGGGATGGTGGAAGCCACAGGTATGTGAAGACTAGCACCAAACACAAGCCTATTTCTAACACTATGAAGACCCGTTGTTCCTTCCCAGTCATTTGTGACCTCCTTGGTCCATTAGCTAGAAGATCCTGGAGATCCTCATGGTGACCAGCAAGGTGTCCCCTATAGGTCAATGCATGATCAACACGGTCAGTGTCACTCATAGTCATGAGCTGCAGTGAACATGTCCTAAGACATGCAATCCGAGACGTACATGTTACTTATTGATAACCACCTACCTGGAGGCCAAGATAACTGCCTCAGGAGCAGGGTTTTCAGGCAGGAACCTATCATTACTATCTCTATAGACCCTAGAAGAGGTTCACTGATGGGATCTGTTCAGGTGGACGGGGTTTGTGACCCGACTTCTGGGATCTTCTCTGGTGGTTGGATCTTGTAGGAGGCACTCTGCCCTTGCCGCTGGAGAGTTACAGCTCCCAAGAATACCCAGCAAGCATAACCGAGTACGATTCTGAGGGCAGACTGTAGGGGGGAGACAGGAGCCCCTACCATTTCAGGAGTTGGGTCCAAAACACCAAAACTGCAGTACAGAGCTGCAAGTAAACCACAAAGAGTGAACAGACCCCTAATCGTGCTCTATTAGGGATTGGGAAGAACCATAGTGTGCAGAGGTATGGAGAGCGGGTAACCTGCAGCAAAATATCACAAGTAGCACCAATACGCAGGTGCTACTAGCCTGACCCGACACAGAACTGACGTGCTACTAGCCTGACCCGACACGGAACTGACCGGCAGCTGCCTGACCCGACACGGAACTGACCGGCAGCTGCCTGACCCGACCACGGAACTGACCGGCAGCTGCCTGACCAGACAGCGGAACTGACCGGCAGCTGCCTGACCCGACCGCGTAACTTACCGGCAGCTGCCTGACCAGACACGAGAACTGACCGGCAGCTGCCTGACCCAGACACAGAACTGGCCCGGCAGCTGCCTGACCAGACACTGGAACCGACCGGCAGCTGCCTGACCAGACAGAGAACTGCACCGCGCACGCTGCCTGACCAGACATAACTACCGGCAGCTGCCTGACCAGACAAGAACTGACCGGCAGCTGCCTGACCAGACACAGGAACTGACCGGCAGCTGCCTGACCAGACGCATAACTGACCGGTAGCTGCCTGACCAGACACAGAACTGACCGGCAGCTGCCTGACCAGACACAGAACTGGCAGGCAGCTGCCTGACCAGACACAGAACTGGCAGGCGGCTGACTAACACTGGCTGTTATGCCATTCAATGCTGTCTGTGTCTGAATTTTACTATTCAATTATATCATGATAAACATAACAATTAAATAGATATTAATTATCACTGGCACATTCCGGGCAGTGCAATAACTATATATAATATGAGGTCAGTACAGAGATGTAATAACTGTATATAATATATCAGAGGTCAGTACAGAGATGTAATAACTGTATATAATATATCAGAGGTCAGTACAGAGATGTAATAACTGTATATAATATATCAGAGGTCAGTACAGAGATGTAATAACTGTATATAATATATCAGAGGTCAGTACAGAGATGTAATAACTGTATATAATATATCAGAGGTCAGTACAGAGATGTAATAACTGTATATAATATATCAGAGGTCAGTACAGAGATGTAATAACTGTATATAATATATCAGAGGTCAGTACAGAGATGTAATAACTGTATATAATATATCAGAGGTCAGTACAGAGATGTAATAACTGTATATAATATATCAGAGGTCAGTACAGAGATGTAATAACTGTATATAATATATCAGAGGTCAGTACAGAGATGTAATAACTGTATATAATATATCAGAGGTCAGTACAGAGATGTAATAACTGTATATAATATATCAGAGGTCAGTACAGAGATGTAATAACTGTATATAATATATCAGAGGTCAGTACAGAGATGTAATAACTGTATATAATATATCAGAGGTCAGTACAGAGATGTAATAACTGTATATAATATATCAGAGGTCAGTACAGAGATGTAATAACTGTATATAATATATCAGAGGTCAGTACAGAGATGTAATAACTGTATATAATATATCAGAGGTCAGTACAGAGATGTAATAACTGTATATAATATATCAGAGGTCAGTACAGAGATGTAATAACTGTATATAATATATCAGAGGTCAGTACAGAGATGTAATAACTGTATATAATATATCAGAGGTCAGTACAGAGATGTAATAACTGTATATAATATATCAGAGGTCAGTACAGAGATGTAATAACTGTATATAATATATCAGAGGTCAGTATAGAGATGTAATAACTGTATATAATATATCAGAGGTCAGTACAGAGATGTAATAACTGTATATAATATATCAGAGGTCAGTACAGAGATGTAATAACTGTATATAATATATCAGAGGTCAGTATAGAGATGTAATAACTGTATATAATATATCAGAGGTCAGTACAGAGATGTAATAACTGTATATAATATATCAGAGGTCAGTACAGAGATGTAATAACTGTATATAATATATCAGAGGTCAGTACAGAGATGTAATAACTGTATATAATATATCAGAGGTCAGTACAGAGATGTAATAACTGTATATAATATATCAGAGGTCAGTACAGAGATGTAATAACTGTATATAATATATCAGAGGTCAGTACAGAGATGTAATAACTGTATATAATATATCAGAGGTCAGTATAGAGATGTAATAACTGTATATAATATATCAGAGGTCAGTACAGAGATGTAATAACTGTATATAATATATCAGAGGTCAGTACAGAGATGTAATAACTGTATATAATATATCAGAGGTCAGTACAGAGATGTAATAACTGTATATAATATATCAGAGGTCAGTACAGAGATGTAATAACTGTATATAATATATCAGAGGTCAGTACAGAGATGTAATAACTGTATATAATATATCAGAGGTCAGTACAGAGATGTAATAACTGTATATAATATATCAGAGGTCAGTACAGAGATGTAATAACTGTATATAATATATCAGAGGTCAGTACAGAGATGTAATAACTGTATATAATATATCAGAGGTCAGTACAGAGATGTAATAACTGTATATAATATATCAGAGGTCAGTACAGAGATGTAATAACTGTATATAATATATCAGAGGTCAGTACAGAGATGTAATAACTGTATATAATATATCAGAGGTCAGTACAGAGATGTAATAACTGTATATAATATATCAGAGGTCAGTATAGAGATGTAATAACTGTATATAATATATCAGAGGTCAGTACAGAGATGTAATAACTGTATATAATATATCAGAGGTCAGTACAGAGATGTAATAACTGTATATAATATATCAGAGGTCAGTACAGAGATGTAATAACTGTATATAATATATCAGAGGTCAGTACAGAGATGTAATAACTGTATATAATATATCAGAGGTCAGTACAGAGATGTAATAACTGTATATAATATATCAGAGGTCAGTACAGAGATGTAATAACTGTATATAATATATCAGAGGTCAGTACAGAGATGTAATAACTGTATATAATATATCAGAGGTCAGTACAGAGATGTAATAACTGTATATAATATATCAGAGGTCAGTACAGAGATGTAATAACTGTATATAATATATCAGAGGTCAGTACAGAGATGTAATAACTGTATATAATATATCAGAGGTCAGTATAGAGATGTAATAACTGTATATAATATATCAGAGGTCAGTACAGAGATGTAATAACTGTATATAATATATCAGAGGTCAGTACAGAGATGTAATAACTGTATATAATATATCAGAGGTCAGTACAGAGATGTAATAACTGTATATAATATATCAGAGGTCAGTACAAAGATGAAATAACTGTATATAATATATCAGCGGTCAGTACAGAGATGTAATAACTGTATATAATATATCAGAGGTCAGTACAGAGATGTAATAACTGTATATAATATATCAGGTCAGTACAGAGATGTAATAACTGTATATAATATATCAGGTCAGTACAGAGATGTAATAACTGTATATAATATATCAGAGGTCAGTACAGAGATGTAATAACTGTATATAATATATCAGAGGTCAGTATAGAGATGTAATAACTGTATATAATATATCAGAGGTCAGTATAGAGATGTAATAACTGTATATAATATATCAGAGGTCAGTACAGAGATGTAATAACTGTATATAATATATCAGAGGTCAGTATAGAGATGTAATAACTGTATATAATATATCAGAGGTCAGTACAGAGATGTAATAACTGTATATAATATATCAGAGGTCAGTATAGAGATGTAATAACTGTATATAATATATCAGAGGTCAGTATAGAGATGTAATAACTGTATATAATATGAGAGGTCAGTATAGAGATGTAATAACTGTATATAATATATCAGAGGTCAGTATAGAGATGTAATAACTGTATATAATATATCAGAGGTCAGTACAGAGAGTAATAACTGTATATAATATATCAGAGGTCAGTATAGAGATGTAATAACTGTATATAATATATCAGAGGTCAGTACAGAGATGTAATAACTGTATATAATATATCAGAGGTCAGTACAGAGATGTAATAACTGTATATAATATATCAGAGGTCAGTACAGAGATGTAATAACTGGACTCTTTACTGTAAGAGCAGTGAGACTATGGATTCTTTACTGTAAGAGCAGTGAGACTATGGACGCTATACTGTAAGAGCAGTGAGACTATGGACTCTATACTGTAAGAGCAGTGAGACTATGGACTCTTTACTGTAAGAGCAGTGAGACTATGGACTCTTTACTGTAAGAGCAGTGAGATTATGGACGCTATACTGTAAGAGCAGTGAGACTATGGACTCTATACTGTAAGAGCAGTGAGACTATGGACTCTATACTGTAAGAGCAGTGAGACTATGGACTCTTTACTGTAAGAGCAGTGAGACTATGGAACTATTTACTGTAAGAGCAGTGAGACTATGGACTCTATACTGTAAGAGCAGTGAGACTATGGACTCTATACTGTAACAGCAGTGAGACTATGGACTCTATACTGTAAGAGCAGTGAGACTATGGACTCTATACTGTAAGAGCAGTGAGACTATGGACTCTGTACTGTAAGAGCAGTGAGACTATGGACTCTATACTGTAAGAGCAGTGAGACTATGGACTTTATACTGTAAGAGCAGTGAGACTATGGACTCTATACTGTAAGAGCAGTGAGACTATGGACTCTATACTGTAAGAGCAGTGAGACTATGGACTCTATACTGTAAGAGCAGTGAGACTATGGATTCTTTACTGTAGAGCAGTGAGACTATGGACTCTATACTGTAAGAGCAGTGAGACTATGGACTCTATACTGTAAGAGCAGTGAGACTATGGACTCTTTACCGTAAGAGCAGTGAGACTATGGACTCTTTACTGTAAGAGCAGTGAGACTATGGACTGCTATACTGTAAGAGCAGTGAGACTATGGACTCTATACTGTAAGAGCAGTGAGACTATGGACTCTATACTGTAAGAGCAGTGAGACTATGGACTCTATACTGTAAGAGCAGTGAGACTATGGACTCTATACTGTAAGAGCAGTGAGACTATGGACTCTATACTGTAAGAACAGTGAGACTATGGACTCTATACTGTAGAGACAGTGAGACTATGGACTCTATACTGTAAGAGCAGTGAGACTATGGACTCTATACTGTAAGAGCAGTGAGACTATGGACTATACTGAAACAGTGAGACTATGGACTCTATACTGTAAGAGCAGTGAGACTATGGACTCTGTACTGTAAGACAGTGAGACTATGGACTCTTTACTGTAGAGCAGTGAGACTATGGACTCTATACTGTAAGAGCAGTGAGACTATGGACTCTATACTGTAAGAACAGTGAGACTATGGACTCTTTACTGTAAGAGCAGTGAGACTATGGACTCTTTACTGTAAGAGCAGTGAGACTATGAGACTCTATACTGTAAGAGCAGTGAGACTATGGACTCTATACTGTAAGAGCAGTGAGACTATGGACTCTATACTGTAAGAGCAGTGAGACTATGGACTCTTTACTGTAAGAGCAGTGAGACTATGGACTCTATACTGTAAGAGCAGTGAGACTATGGACTCTGTACTGTAAGAGCAGTGAGACTATGGACTCTATACTGTAAGAGCAGTGAGACTATGGACTCTATACTGCAAGAGCAGTGAGACTATGGACTCTTTACTGTAAGAGCAGTGAGACTATGGAACTATTTACTGTAAGAGCAGTGAGACTATGGACTCTATACTGTAAGAGCAGTGAGACTATGGACTTTATACTGTAAGAGCAGTGAGACTATGGACTCTTACTGTAAGAGCAGTGAGACTATGGACTCTATACTGTAAGAGCAGTGAGACTATGGACTCTATACTGTAAGAGCAGTGAGACTATGGACTCTATACTGTAAGAGCAGTGAGACTATGGACTCTTTACTGTAAGAGCAGTGAGACTATGGACTCTTTTACTGTAAGAGCAGTGAGACTATGGACTTTATACTGTAAGAGCAGTGAGACTATGGACTCTATACTGTAAGAGCAGTGAGACTATGGACTCTATACTGTAAGAGCACTGAGACTATGGACTCTATACTGTAAGAGCAGTGAGACTATGGACTCTTTACTGTAAGAGCAGTGAGACTATGGACTCTATACTGTAAGAGCAGTGAGACTATGGACTCTATACTGTAAGAGCAGTGAGACTATGGACTCTTTACCGTAAGAGCAGTGAGACTATGGATTCTTTACTGTAAGAGCAGTGAGACTATGGACGCTATACTGCTAAGAGCAGTGAGACTATGGACGTCTATACTGTAAGAGCAGTGAGACTATGGACTCTTTACTGTAAGAGCAGTGAGACTATGGACTCTATACTGTAAGAGCAGTGAGACTATGGACTCTATACTGTAAGAGCAGTGAGACTATGGACTCTTTACTGTAAGAGCAGTGAGACTATGGACTCTTTACTGTAGGAGCAGTGAGACTATGGACTCTATACTGTAAGAGCAGTGAGACTATGGACTCTTTACTGTAGGAGCAGTGAGACTATGGACTCTATACTGTCAGAGCAGTGAGACTATGGACTCTATACTGTAAGAGCAGTGAGACTATGGACTCTTTATTGTAAGATTGAACCAAGAGTTGTTCTGATTACCAGATTCAGAGAGGATTTTTTTCCCATAGATCTGCACTTCAGGGTAATAGACTGTATTTTTCCCAACTCTCCATTCGACTCCTCAGTCCCCCTCTTTTTCCTCCAGACCCCTCTGGTGGGAAGAGTAGCCCTTGGAAAAATCGAATGTACCCACACCTTCCCCCCAGCATTTATAGTCATGGAGTCGGAAGGCCCCCATAAATATTTATCCAATTAACATACATGATGGAACCATATATGCATTTTATTTGGATATCTCCACTGGTCTGTACATGTGTTAAACATAGAAACTCCTTGGTCGCTCCAGTGTCCCTTAAATTATGACTTACATTAGGATAGACGTCCAGACAGGTTTCCATTCACTGACTGTAGGTTCCAACCACCAGTTTCTATGGTCTGTGGACGGGTTGGGCTCCGTCTGGTCTGTGGACGGGTTGGGGCAGTGTTGGGCTCTGGCTGGTCTGTGGAAGGGTTGGGGCAGTGTTGGGCTCTGGCTGGTCTGTGGAAGGGTTGGGGCAGTGTTGGGCTCTGGCTGGTCTGTGGAAGGGTTGGGGCAGTGTTTGGCTCTGGCTGGTCTGTGGACGGGTTGGGGCAGTGTTGGGCTCTGGCTAGTCTTTGGACAGGTTGGGGCAGTGTTGGGCTCTGGCTAGTCTGTGGAGGGGTTGGGGCAGTGTTGGGATCTCTCTGGTCTTTGGACAGGTTGGGGCAGTGTTGGGCTCTGGCTGGTCTGTGGACGGGTTGGGAGCAGTGTTGGGCTCTGGCTAGTCTTTGGACAGGTTGGGGCAGTGTTGGGCTCTGGCTGGTCTGTGGAAGGGTTGGGGCAGTGTTGGGCTCTGGCTGGTCTGTGGAAGGGTTGGGGCAGTGTTGGGCTCTGGCTGGTCTGTGGAAGGGTTGGGCTCTGGCTGGTCTGTGGAAGGGTTGGGGCAGTGTTGGGCTCTGGCTGGTCTGTGGAAGGGTTGGGCTCTGGCTGGTCTGTGGAAGGGTAGGGGCAGTGTTGGGCTCTGGCTGGTCTGTGGAAGGGTTGGGGCAGTGTTGGGCTCTGGCTAGTCTTTGGACGGGTTGGGGCAGTGTTGGGCTCCGGCTGGTCTGTGGAGGGGTTGGGGCAGTGTTGGGATCTCTCTGGTCTTTGGACAGGTTGGGGCAGTGTTGGGCTCTGGCTGGTCTGTGGAAGGGTTGGGGCAGTGTTGGGCTCTGGCTGGTCTGTGGAAGGGTTGGGATCTGGCTGGTCTGTGGAAGGGTTGGGGCAGTGTTGGGCTCTGGCTGGTCTGTGGAAGGGTTGGGGCAGTGTTGGGCTCTGGCTGGTCTGTGGAAGGGTTGGGGCAGTGTTGGGCTCTGGCTGGTCTGTGGAAGGATTGGGGCAGTGTTGGGCTCTGGCTGGTCTGTGGAAGGGTTGGGGCAGTGTTGGGCTCTGGCTGGTCTGAGGAAAGGTTGGGGGCAGTGTTGGGCTCTGGCTGGTCTGTGGAAGGGTTGGGGCAGTGTTGGGCTCTGGCTGGTCTGTGGACGGGTTGGGAGCAGTGTTGGGCTCTGGCTGGTCTGTGGACGGGTTGGGGCAGTGTTGGGCTCTGGCTGGTCTGTGAACGGGTTGGGGCAGTGTTGGGCTCTGGCTGGTCTGTGGAACGGGTTGGGGCAGTGTTGGGCTCTGGCTGGTCTGTGGAAGGGTTGGGGCAGTGTTGGGCTCTGGCTGGTCTGTGGAAGGGTTGGGGCAGTGTTGGGCTCTGGCTGGTCTGTGGAAGGGTTGGGCTCTGGCTGGTCTGTGGAAGGGTTGGGGCAGTGTTGGGCTCTGGCTGGTCTGTGGAAGGGTTGGGGCAGTGTTGGGCTCTGGCTAGTCTTTGGACAGGTTGGGGCAGTGTTGGGCTCTGGCTGGTCTGTGGACGGGTTGGGGCAGTGTTGGGCTCTGGCTGGTCTGTGGACGGGTTGGGGCAGTGTTGGGCTCTGGCTGGTCTGTGGACGGGTTGGGGCAGTGTTGGGCTCTGGCTGGTCTGTGGACGAGTTGGGGCAGTGTTGGGCTCTGGCTGGTCTTTGGACGGGTTGGGGCAGTGTTGGGCTCTGGCTGGTCTGTGGACGGGTTGGGGCAGTGTTGGGCTCTGGCTGGTCTGTGGAAGGGTTGGGGCAGTGTTGGGCTCTGGCTGGTCTGTGGACAGGGTTGGGGCAGTGTTGGGCTCTGGCTGGTCTGTGGAAGGGTTGGGGCAGTGTTGGGCTCTGGCTGGTCTGTGGACGGGTTGGGGCAGTGTTGGGCTCTGGCTGGTCTGTGGAAGGGTTGGGGCAGTGTTGGGCTCTGGCTGGTCTGTGGAAGGGTTGGGGCAGTGTTGGGCTCTGGCTGGTCTGTGGAAGGGTTGGGGCAGTGTTGGGCTCTGGCTGGTCTGTGGAAGGGTTGGGGCAGTGTTGGGCTCTGGCTGGTCTGTGGACGGGTTGGGGCAGTGTTGGGCTCTGGCTGGTCTGTGGACGGGTTGGGGCAGTGTTGGGCTCTGGCTGGTCTGTGGAAGGGTTGGGGCAGTGTTGGGCTCTGGCTGGTCTGTGGAAGGGTTGGGGCAGTGTTGGGCTCTGGCTGGTCTGTGGAAGGGTTGGGGCAGTGTTGGGCTCTGGCTGGTCTGTGAAGGTTGGGCTCTGGCTGGTCTTGGAAGGTTGGGGCAGTGTTGGGCTCTGTGCTGAGTCTGTTGGACAGGGTTGGGGCAGTGTTGGGCTCTGGCTGGTCTGTGGACAGGTTGGGGCAGTGTTGGGCTCTGGCTGGTCTGTGGACGGGTTGGGGGCAGTGTTGGGCTCTGGCTGGTCTGTGGACGGGTTGGGGCAGTGTTGGGCTCTGGCTGGTCTGTGGACGAGTTGGGGCAGTGTTGGGCTCTGGCTGGTCTTTGGACGGGTTGGAGGCAGTGTTGGGCTCTGGCTGGTCTGTGGAAGGGTTGGGGCAGTGTTGGGCTCTGGCTGGTCTGTGGAAGGGTTGGGGCAGTGTTGGGCTCTGGCTGGTCTGTGGAAGGGTTGGGGCAGTGTTGGGCTCTGGCTGGTCTGTGGACGGGTCGGGGCAGTGTTGGGCTCTGGCTGGTCTGTGGACGGGTCGGGGCAGTGTTGGGCTCTGGCTGGTCTGTGGACGGGTCGGGGCAGTGTTGGGCTCTGGCTGGTCTTTGGACAGGTTGGGGCAGTGTTGGGCTCTGGCTGGTCTGTGGAAGGGTTGGAGCAGTGTTGGGATCTCTCTGGTCTGTGGACGGGTTGGGGCAGTGTTGGGCTCTGGCTGGTCTGTGGAAGGGTTGGGGCGGCGTTGGGCTCTGGCTGGTCTGTGGAAGGGTTGGGGCGGCGTTGGGCTCTGGCTAGTCTTTGGACAGGTTTGGGCAGTGTTGGGCTCTGGCTGGTCTGTGGAGGGGTTGGGGCAGTGTTGGGATCTCTCTGGTCTTTGGACAGGTTGGGGCAGTGTTGGACTCTGGCTGGTCTGTGGAAGGGTTGAGGGCAGTGTTGGGCTCTGGCTGGTCTGTGGAAGGGTTGGGGCGGCGTTGGGCTTTGGCTAGTGTTTGGACAGGTTTGGGCAGTGTTGGGCTCTGGCTGGTCTGTGGAGGGTTGGGGCAGTGTTGGGATCTCTCTGGTCTTTGGACAGGTTGGGGCAGTGTTGGACTCTGGCTGGTCTGTGGAAGGGTTGGGGCAGTGTTGAGCTCTGGCTGGTCTGTGGATGGGGCAGTTTTGGGCTGTGGCTGGTCTGGACGGGGTTGGGCTCCCGCTGGTCTGTGGATAGTTGGCTCAGTAAATGTTTCTCTCATTTCAGGAATGACATGCCAGGCGAGAAGCTCTTACCTTGTAGATGAGGTGCTGTGGGGTCATCGCTTCATGTCAGTGTTGAGTCTGGAGGATGGCTTCTATGAAGTGGATTATAACACATTTCACCAGACTTTTGAGGTATCTACTCCTTCCTGCAGTGCCCAGGAGCTGGCTGAGAATGCTGCCAGAATGGATGCCCATCTCTACTGGTCCATCCCCAGTCAACTGGATGAAAAGGTGGAAGAAGGCACAGAGAAAGATGGAATGGACAAACAGAGGAATGGCAGTGTAAGCAGTCCTGACAGCGAGCAAGTCCTGGTGGAGTGAACACATGGCTAGATCCACATCACAAGGTTTAAGGACCTGCACTGGTTTATGAACTTCTAAAATTAGATCCTGCACCCTCCCTGACACATCGTCACCGTCCTGACACCGCGCCTCTCACCCAGCGTCACCGTCCTGACACCGCGCCTCTCACCCAGCGGCCACCGTCCTGACACCGCGCCTCTCACCCAGTGTCACCGTCCTGACACCGCGCCTCTCACCCAGCGTCACCGTCCTGACACCGCGCCTCTCACCCAGTGTCACCGTCCTGACACCGCGCCTCTCACCCAGTGTCACCGTCCTGACACCTCGCCTCTCACCCAGCGTCACCGTCCTGACAACGCGCCCCTCACCCAGCGTCACCGTCCTGACACCTCGCTCTCACCCAGCGTCACCGCCCTGACACCTCGCCTCTCACCCAGCGTCACCGTCCTGACACCTCGCCTCTCACCCAGCGTCACCGGTCCTGACACCTCGCCTCTCACCCAGCGTCACCGTCCTGACACCTCGCCTCTCACCCAGCGTCACCGTCCTGACACCTCGCCTCTCACCCAGCGTCACCGTCCTGACACCTCGCCTCTCACCCAGCGTCACCGTCCTGACACCTCGCCTCTCACCCAGCGTCACCGTCCTGACACCTCGCCTCTCACCCAGCGCCACCGTCCTGACACCGCGCTCTCACCCAGCGCCACCGTCCTGACACCGCGCCTCTCACCCAGCGCCACCGTCCTGACACCGCGCCTCTCACCCAGCGCCACCGTCCTGACACCGCGCCTCTCACCCAGCGTCACCGTCCTGACACCGTGCCTCTCACCCAGCGTCACCGTCCTGACACCGCGCCTCTCACCCAGCGCCACCGTCCTGACACCGTGCCTCTCACCCAGCGTCACCGTCCTGACACCGCGCCTCTCACCCAGCGTCACCGTCCTGACACTCGCCTCTCACCCAGCGTCACCGTCCTGACACCTCGCCTCTCACCCAGCGTCACCGTCCTGACACCTCGCCTCTCACCCAGCGTCACCGTCCTGACACCTCGCCTCTCACCCAGCGTCACCGTCCTGACACCTCGCCTCTCACCCAGCGTCACCGTCCTGACACGCGCTCTCACCCAGCGCCACCGTCCTGACACCGCGCTCTCACCCAGCGCCACCGTCCTGACACCGCGCCTCTCACCCAGCGCCACCGTCCTGACACCGCGCCTCTCACCCAGCGCCACCGTCCTGACACCGCGCCTCTCACCCAGCACCACCGTCCTGACACCGCGCCTCTCACCCAGCGCCACCGTCCTGACACCGCGCCTCTCACCCAGCGCCACCGTCCTGACACCGCGCCTCTCACCCAGCGCCACCCTCCTGACACCGCGCCTCTCACCCAGCGCCACCCTCCTGACACCGAGCCTCTCACCCAGTGCCACCGTTATACACCCCCTTTACCGTTACCTACAGTACTAGCACCTACCTGTGTGGCCTCACCTACTAAGCAGTGCTGTAGAGGATCTTCAGCTTGAGCCGCCATCTCGTAGCAGCACCGCTGGGCACAGATGTGTCTGCAGCAGTGGACACGACGCACATTTCTGTCATGAAGACGACCCCTCAGTAAAACATCTGAGAAACTGGGGTGTCCATGATTAGTAACTGCAGACCAGGGTGGAGCCTCTCCACATGGGCGGCTGACTGTACTCCACAATGCTCTGCGGGACTTCCCATAATCCCTCTTCTCATTCTTCCTTGAGGGTCACCCCGCCCAGCGCACATTAACCCTGTCTGTACCGGTCACTCCCAGTAGTCAACATTTGGTAACAAGCACAATGAATCCAGAGTAGCGGGCCCCGTCCTGCTCCGTCCCATGTGCCCGCTCTGTACAATAAAGAGACTGATTCCTGCGTGTGTGTCCCGTTATTACCTCCTGGGTGACACACTGCAGCTCAGGAGCAGGCGGAGCAGTCATGTATGTTACTGGGGTTGCACCAGGATGGTCCTCAATGTCTCCTGGACCTACAGGTGGAGCAGAGCGAGTGTGGCCTGGATTCTCCGCCCTGTCAATACATCTGTGTGTATGCACTCACCGCCTCCAGAGACCCAAATTACTGCAGTGTCAGCAGACTGGGACCGATTACTCCTCATATATGTACCGTGCATATGTGTAGCGCAGAGGCAATGTGTGAGTATGGGTGGCCTCATGGGTGTAGAAGTTGGTACTCACGTTTCTGCAGCTCCCTGGGCCGGCCTGCAGTGACAGAACGGAAGGCGCAGGATTTCTTCCGGCACACTATGGTGTTGAAGGATCTTCTGCCGGATGTTGGTTGAGGTGCCCTTGGTGGTATGGGTTTAGGTGCAGGGTCCATGAGGTTCATGCCGCCAGCACCCTTGGGTGCAAATGAGGTGGTAGAATGAGGAGAGTCCTTGTGAATAAATAAATTGAATCACTTGTCTTGAGGTGACAGTTCCAAGTTCAGTTATCATGGAGGTGTTCAGATAGACCTGCTCTTACTTGTCCTGTAATTCCAGGTAACAGGCTCAGGTGAGGCACCAACAGGCTCAGGTGAGGCACCAACAGGCTCAGGTGAGGCACCAACAGGCTCAGGTGAGGCACCAACAGGCTCAGGTGAGGCACCAACAGGCTCAGGAGAGGCACCAGCAGGCTCAGGAGAGGCACCAACAGGCTCAGGAGAGGCACCAACAGGCTCAGGAGAGGCACCAACAGGCTCAGGAGAGGCACCAGCAGGCTCAGGGAGGCACCAGCAGGCTCAGGAGAGGCACCAGCAGGCTCAGGAGAGGCACCAGCAGGCTCAGGAGAGGCACCAACAGGCTCAGGAGGAGGCACCAACAGGCTCAGGTGAGGCACCAACGAGGCTCAGGTGAGGCACCAACAGGCTCAGGTGAGGCACCAGCAGGCTCAGGTGAGGCACCAACAGGCTCAGGTGAGCTACCAATAGTCCCCTGGCCCTATCTTATATGAAGGATGGCCTTATGCCCAATATACTGAATACTATGACTAGCCCCGGCCCTATCTTATATGAAGAGGATGGCCTTATGCCCAATATACTGAATACTATGACTAGCCCCCGGCCCTATCTTATATGAAGGATGGCCTTATGCCCAATATACTGAATACTATGACTAGCCCCGGCCCTATCTTATATGAAGGACGGCCTTATGCCCAATATACTGAATACTATGACTAGCCCCGGCCCTATCTTATATGAAGGATGGCCTTATGCCCAATATACTGAATACTATGACTAGCCCCCGGCCCTATCTTATATGAAGGATGGCCTTATGCCCAATATACTGAATACTATGACTAGCCCCGGCCCTATCTTATATGAAGGATGGTCTTATGCCCAATATACTGAATCCTATGACTAGCCCTCAGCCCTATCTTATATGAAGGATGGCCTTATCCCCAATATACTGAATACTATGACTAGCCCCCGGCCCTATCTTATATGAAGGATAGCCTTATGCCCAATATACTGAATCCTATGAATAGCCCCCGACCCTATATTATATGAAGGATGGCCTTATGCCCAATATACTGAATACTATGACTAGCCCCGGCCCTATCTTATATGAAGGATGGCATTATGCCCAATATACTGAATCCTATGACTAGCCCCGGCCCTATCTTATATGAGGGATGGTCTTATGCCCAATATACTGAATACTATGACTAGCCCCGGCCCTATCTTATATGAAGGATGGCCTTATGCCCAATATACTGAATACTATGGAATAGCCCCGACCCTATATTATATGAAGGGATGGCCTTATGCCCAATACTCCCAATGAGGTCTCCCTAGTGCTCTGTAGAGCGGCACGAGCACCTCCCCTACTGTTAATGCCTCTCCTATACACCCAAGCATTCTGCTGGCATTACCTGCTGCTCTATGACATTGTCTGCCCACCTTTAGGTCGTCTGATATAATGACCCCTAAATCCCTTCCTCAGATACTGAGGTTAGTACTGTCTCACTGATTTTATATCCTGCTCTTGGGTTTTACGCCCCAGGTGCATTATCTTGCACTTATCGACATTAAATTTTAGTTGCCAGATTTTTGACCATTCCTCTAGTTTTCCTAAATCCTTTTCCATTTGGTGTATCCCTCCAGGAACATCAACCCTGTTACAGATCTTTGTGTCATCAGCAAAAAGACCCACCTTAACCATTGAGGCCTTCTGCAATGTCGCTGATAAAGATATTAAACAATATGGGTCCCAGAACAGATCCCTGAGGTCCCCACTGGTAACAATACCATGGTCTGAATATACTCCAGTGACTACAACCCTCTGTTTTCTGTCCTTCAGCCACTGCCTAATCCATTCAACAATATGTGAGCCCGAGCTCAAAGACTGCAGTTTATTGATAAGCCTTCTATGTGGGACAGGATCAGAAGCCTTACTAAAGTCCAGATAAGCGATGTCTACTGCACCTCCGCCATCTATTATTATAGTCACCCAATCAAAGAAGTCAATAAGATTAGTTTGACATGATCTCCTGAAGTAAACCCATGCTGTTTTTTATCAATCAACCCATGGGTTTTTAGATGTTCCACAATCCTCTCCTTGAGTATGGTTTCCATTAATTTCCCCACTATTGAAGTCAGGCTTACCGGCCTATAGTTGCCCGATTCCTCTCTACTACCTTTCTTGTGAATTGGCACAACGTTTGCTAATTTGCAATCTTCTGGGACGACACCTGTTACCAGTGATTGGTTAAATAAATCTGTTAATGGTTTTGCTAGTACACTTCTGAGCTCTTTTAATAGCTTTGGGTGTATACCATCAGGCCCCTGTGATTTATTTGTATTAATTTTAGACAGCTGACTTAGAACCTCTTCCTCTGTAGAGACACATGCATCAAAGGATTCATTAGTCTTCCTCCCTAACTGAGGTCCTTCTCCTTCATTTTCCCTTCATTGAGGCAGTCGGCTAGTTCTTTATCCTCTTCCATATACCTTCCTTCTTGTGTTTTTATTTGGTAATTCCTTTTTCTAATTTCCTTTTTTCATTTATGTATCTGAGGAATGTCTTATCCCCTTTCTTCACTGACTGAGCTCATTTCTCTTCTGCCTGAGCTTTAGAAGCTCTGATAACTTGCTTGGCCTCTCTCTGCCTCATCTTATAGATTTCCCGGTCATCCTCGTTTTGGGTGTTTTTATACTTACTAAATGCCATCTTTTTGTTTTTAAGGATTTTGGCCACTTCTGCTGAGTACCACAGGGGTCTCCTTTTGCTTTTCCCGACGAGCCTAATGCACTTTTCTGTTGCCTTCAATAGTGCCGATTTTAAGTAGTCCCATTTCTCTTGGACTCGATTGAAATTGTTCCAGTCTGATAGGGACTCGTATACCACTGATCTCATTTTAGAAAAGTCTGTTTTCCAAAAATCTAAAACCTTTGTTTTTGTGTGGAGTGACTCAGTCACTGTACTTATAGTAAACCATACTGACTGGTGATCACTGGATCCTAAGCTTTCCCCTACAGTGATATCAGATACCAAATTGCCATTTGTGAACACCAAATCTAAAATGGCCTCCTTCCGGGTTGGCTCCTCAACCACTCGCTGTAGAGATAATCCCAGTAGGGACTTTAGGATGTCTGTACTCCTGGCAGAACTAGCTATTTTGGTTTTCCAGTTTATATCAGGAAGATTAAAGTCTCCCATAATGACATTGTGAGCCATTTCCTCAACTAGTAGATCATCTAATTCTTTGACTTGGCTAGGAGGTCTATATATGACACCTACACGAGTTACCAGTATGATTATCAAGCTGCAACGCATCTTTCACATACTGGGCCACTCCACCCCTTTCCTGGTCTGCGCTGGGTCGCTTCTGACGATTCCTCCTCCATAAAGGCGAACATGGGACTTCTGCTCCACTCTTTGTACTGGGTCAGACACAGTTCCTCCACGATGCATAGAGACATGTGGTAAAACACTACTTTTCTCTTACTGGTAATGGTGTGTCCCGGTGCTGGAGACTTCTGCCGGTCACTGGTTGCTGTGGAGTCCTGAAGCTGGAGAATGCTGCTATATCCTCTAGACTTGCTGAGCCTAGCCCACGTCTACACTGGTCTGCGCTGGGTCGCTTGTGATGATTCCTCCTCCATAAAGGTGAACATGGGACTTCTGCTCCATTCTTTGTACTGGGTCAGACACAGTTCCTCACGATGCATAGAGACATGTGGTAAAACACTACTATTAGTGGTAATGGTGTGTCCCAGTGCTGGAGACTTCTGCCGGTTACTGGGTGCTGTGGAGTCCAGGAGCTAGAGAATGCTGCTATATCCTCTAGACTTGCTGAGCCTAGCCCACGTCTACACTGGTCTGCGCTGGGTCGCTTCTGACGATTCCTCCTCCATAAAGGCGAACATGGGACTTCTGCTCCATTCTTTGTACTGGGTCAGACACAGTTCCTCACGATGCATAGAGACATGTGGTAAAACACTACTATTAGTGGTAATGGTGTGTCCCGGTGCTGGAGACTTCTGCCGGTTACTGGGTGCTGTGGAGTCCAGGAACTAGAGAATGCTGCTATATCCTCTAGACTTGCTGAGCCTAGCCCACGTCTACACTGGTCTGCGCTGGGTCGCTTCTGATGATTCCTCCTCCATAAAGGCGAACATGGGACTTCTGCTCCACTCTTTGTACTGGGTCAGACACAGTTCCTCACGATGCATAGAGACATGTGGTAAAACACTACTATTAGTGGTAATGGTGTGTCCCGGTGCTGGAGACTTCTGCCGGTCACTGGGTGCTGTGGAGTCCAGGAGCTAGAGAATGCTGCTATATCCACTAGACTTGCTGAGCCTAGCCCACGTCTACACTGGTCTGCGCTGGGTCGCTTCTGACGATTCCTCCTCCATAAAGGCGAACATGGGACTTCTGCTCCACTCTTTGTACTGGGTCAGACACAGTTCCTCACGATGCACAGAGACATGTGGTAAACACTACTATTAGTGGTAATGGTGTGTCCCGGTGCTGGAGACTTCTGCCGGTCACTGGGTGCTGTGGAGTCCAGGAGCTAGAGAATGCTGCTATATCCTCTAGACTTGCTGAGCCTAGCCCACGTCTACACTGGTCTGCGCTGGGTCGCTTCTGATGATTCCTCCTCCATAAAGGCGAATGTGACAGAACCATCTGTCTGATTATTCTTTTTTAATGCTTGTTTCCCTGCTGTATTCGTCTGTTTGCATTCCGTTCGTATGTCGACCACGAGGCAGCGGCCATTTTAAACTATCCGAAAGCCCAGCGGTGTTCGGCTCTATTTTCATGGAACTAAAAACGGACACTTTTTCTGCCGAACACCTGTTATTGCCTGGATTCCTAACTTTTATTTTGTTGATTGTATCACAGACAATGTCATTGTGTTGTTGATTGGATCACGGACAATGTCATTGTGTTGTTGATTGTATCACGGACAATGTCATTGTGTTGTTGATTGGATCACGGACAATGTCATTGTGTTGTTGATTAATATCTGAACAATGTCATTGTGTTGTTGATTGGATCACGGACAATGTCATTGTGTTGTTGATTGGATCACGGACAATGTCATTGTGTTGTTGATTGGATCACGGACAATGTCATTGTGTTGTTGATTGGATCACGGACAATGTCATTGTGTTGTTGATTGGATCACAGACAATGTCATTGTGTTGTTGATTGGATCACAGACAATGTCATTGTGTTGTTGATTGGATCACGGGCGATGTCATTGTGGTTATTAAATGTACATTGACGAATGGGTTCTGTTTAAAATGTGACACTGTAAATGATTGGCTGCTATGTTTATACCACGTGGGTGGTAACCTTGTTGTAAAATGTGTATAAAGGAAATGCTTGTGTGGTCATTAAATGAGTTCTTATTTGACCCTCAATGCGGAGCTTCTGTCTCGTTATTGGGGGATTTGTTGTGGCGTTTAGAGACTGCTGAATGGAAATGGAAGCCGCTTGGTGAGTGTGATCGTTCGGCGGCTTGCAGCAGTTCGTGGATTACCGTTCGTGTGTTTGGAGCCGTTCGTGAGATTGCCGCTTCCCTGCATTTGGTTCGTGCCATCCAGTTTATGCGAACGGAGGTTATGTGTACAGCAGCCAGGGAAGGTCTACTAAACGGCGGTTGGGTTTAAAGACACAGGAGGTGTCTTAACAATTGGTGGCAAGCGACGGGATGAATCCCACAGCATTGGAGGTCAGCTACAAACCATGCAGTACGAGGAATTAAGGCGTGCTACCCTTAAAGACATATTGGAACGCCGAGGCGTGCAGCAAGCAATTTAAAGAACGGGAGATTATTGCTTTACTGCTGGAGATGGATGCAGCTCCGGGAATGGAGAGAGTCAATGTGGCCAGTCCCTTGGATTTAACACCCGAGGAAATACAATTTAACCGGGCAGTGCAAATAAGGCTGGCACATTTTGGCCTCAACCCCTCAACCGACATCGTGGAGCGTGTACAGGCAGCAGTAGCAGCACACCAGGCGAGAGAAAGAGGAGCTGCAGCAGCAGAGGTACCCAATAACAATTTTGCCAGGAAAAGGTACCCTTTGCTGCATTTAAAAACTTTGTTGAAGCAGAGGGGAGATTGATGGGTTCCTGGCGGATTTTGAGAGGCAGTGTGCCCTACACCAGGTACCCGTAGATGAGTGGGTTACCATCCTCTCTGGGAAGTTATCCGGCCGGGCTAGTGAAGCATTTCGGGCCATCCCAGAGGAGAAGATCACCAGCTACCAGGCTGTGAAGGATGCCCTCCTAGCCAGGTATGCAGTGACCCCAGAGGCTTACAGAAGGCGGTTTAGGGAAACCAACAAGCAGGTTGGTGACTCTTATGTGGAGTGGGCCTGCAGAGTTCACCGTACCGCAGCCCACTGGATGGCAGGATGCCAAGCGGTAACTGGGGAGGAGGTGCTCCAAGTGTTCCTGCTGGAGCATTGCTTTGATAGACTACCTGCTGGGGTCGGGAGTGGGTCAGAGACAGGAAACCCTCTACCCTACCCGAGGCTGCTCGTCTGGCAGATGAGTACACGGATGCCCGTAAGTTAGATGGTACAGCTGAAAAAGTCCCTGCCAGACTGGAGTATCGACCAGCTGTAGCACCCACTCCTCCAGCCTACCAACCCCAGTACATCGCACTCCAGCCCCATCCCCACCAGCTAACAAATATGTGCACCCCTCCCGGTTCAATGCCAGGGAATGTCCCCAGCCTCTCCGGTGTTATTTGTGCAGCCAGTTGGGGCACAAGCGCCCAGAGTGCCCCTGAACAGTGCCAACCAAGCCCAGTCTTGGAGAAACCAGCCAATGGCAATCAGCGGCCCCCTCAGCCTGCTGCGCACTGCATAGAGCAGGAGGAGTTTTGGGGCATCTTACACGAGGCCGACCCAGTGCAAGCAGCTCACCAGGATAACCGCCAGCAACATCGGCAGACTGTGAAGCTGAATGGCAGGGTGGTAAATGGGCTGAGAGACTCAGGAGCCACGATGACACTGCTCCAAAAGAACTTGGTCTCAGAGCATCAGCACACTGGGGACACTGTGGCAGTAAGGGTAGCAGGGGGTGCCGTGTTTCGTTTACCTGTTGCCCGGGTGCATTTGGATTGGGGAGTGGGCGCTAGACATGTGGATGTGGGGGTGATGAAAGACTTGCCGGCAGATGTCCTTCTGGGAAGCGATTTGGCCCCTCTGGTTTCCGCCTATGCCCCGATGAGCCCTGCAGAGGTGAACCCTGTGACCACCCGTGCCCAGACCCGTGCTGCCGGAACCAGCCCACCTGCTGATGAGACCCAGGTAAGGTTTACTGCCCCGACTGTTACCCCAGATCAGGTCCCCTTAGCTGGGCCTCCCCAGAGGAGTTTGGGAGGGAAACCCGGGCGGATCCCAACCTCCAAAAGTACAGAGCCAGGGCCGATGCTGGGGAGGAAGGGGTAGATGGGGAGCGGTATGAGTGGGTGGGGGACAGGTTATATAGGATCCCTAAGCCCTCCCGGAAGAGTGTTGCCTCTCCGCCAAATCGCCAGTTAGTGGTACCCGCAAAGTACCGGCTGGAGATTATGCGGATAGGGCATGATGTTCCGCTAGCTGGACATCTAGGGTCCCGCCGTACAGCCTACAGAATATCACAGAATTTCTTTTGGCCAAACTTTAACCAGGCTGTGCGGATGTACTGCAGTACGTGCGACACGTGTCAACGGGTAGGTAAGCGGGGGGATCACCCAAAAGCTAGGCTTCAGTCGATGCCTATTATTGGGGAGCCCTTTTCCCGCATAGCCGTTGACATTGTGGGTCCACTGGACAGGGCTAGTCCATCAGGTAAGAAGTATATTCTTACCGTGGTGGACTATGCCACGCGCTATCCAGAGGCAGTAGCGCTGTCTAATATAGAGGCAGAGACGGTTGCTGATGCCCTGGTTAGGATTTTTACTAGGGTCGGGTTCCCTCAGGAGATTCTCTCCGATCAGGAACCCAATTCACCGCTGTGCTCACCCAGCAGCTGTGGAAGGTGTGTGGTATTAAGCCGTTACTTAGTTCACCATACCACCCACAGACTAACGGTCTCTGCGGCGCTTTAACGGTACCCTCAAGCAGATGCTGAGGACCTTTACAGGCGCTTGCAGAGACTGGGAGAGATTCCTGCCTCATCTATTGTTTTTCGTATAGAGAGGTGCCCCAGGAATCTACTGGGTTCTCCCCTTTGAGCTGCTGTATGGGAGGAGGGTCCGCGGACCCCTAGATCTCATTAGAGGCCACTGGGAGGGGAGACGGAGCAGGAAGGGACCCCCATTGTGCCATATGTTCTGGAACTCCCGGGACCGCATGGAGAAACTATCCCTGATGGTAGAGGGAATCTCCAGGCGGCCCAGGGAGACAGAAGAGATGGTATGATCAGGAGTGCCCGACAGCGGGTCTTCCAGGTTGGGCAAAAGGTATTGGTGCTCAAACCTGTGAAGGCCAACAAGATGCAAGCATCTTGGCAGGGCCCGTACAAAGTAGTGGCGCAGATTTGCGACACTACTTACGTGATAACCAGCTGTGCAGATGAGGAGGATTCAGCGATCCTTTCATGTGAACATGCTAAAGGAGTACCAGGAGAGACCTGAGAATATTGCAGCAGTATGTGCCCCAGCTGCAGATGATTCTGAGAATTTACCCCTTCCCGATCTGTTAGAAAGGAGCCCCAGACTGACCTTACTACCCTTGTACAGCTAGGGAACGGCTGAACCCCACGGAAAGGTACAGGCACAACAGTTGTTGTGGGAGAAGCAGGCGACGTTCTCCCAGGAGCCAGGTTATACCACCCTAGCTGTACATAAGGTAGAGACCCTGGACAGACCCCCTTACGACAGCCCCCTATCGTATCCCTGAAGCAGTCCGTGAAGGAATGCGGAAGGAGATACAGGAGATGACCCAGCTTGGGGTCATCGAGGCACTCCGACAGCCCTTGGGCCTCGCCTGTAGTCCTGGTGCCCAAGAAAGATGGGACCACTCGGTTCTGTGTGGACTACAGGCGGCTCAATGAGCGGACCACCACTGACGCCTACCCAATGCCCCGGGTAGGCGAATTGCTGGATCGTATTGCCAGGGGAGATATCTGACCACCATAGACCTGTGTAAGGGCTACCGGCAGATCCCTCTGGCCGAGGATGCTATCCCCAAGTCGGCATTTGTCACCCCATTTGGCTTGTACCAATTTAAGGTCATGCCCTTTGGGATGAAAAATGCACCGGCTACCTTCCAACGGATGGTGGATAGACTCCTGGATGGCTTCCAAGAATTTGCCTGTGCATACTTGGATGACATTGCGATTTACAGTGGGTCCTGGGAGGAACACCTAGTACATGTAGGGGTAGTGCTGGATAAGATTCGGGCCGCTGGCCTGACATTGAAGCCAGAGAAGTGCCATCTAGGTATGGCTGAGGTACAGTACCTGGGTCACAGAGTGGGGTGTGGGAGCCAGAGACCAGAGCCAGCCAAGGTAGAGGCGGTGGCTAACTGGCCCACACCTACCACTAAGACCCAGGTATTGGCCTTCTTGGGGACGGCAGGGTACTATAGACGTTTTGTCCCTGACTACAGCACTATTGCTAAGCCCCTGACAGACCTGACAAAGAAGAACTTGCCTAAGCAGGTCCTGTGGTCTCCAGCTTGTGAAGCTGCGTTCCAGGCATTGAAGCAGGCTCTTGTGAATGCCCCTGTCTTGGCTGCCCCAGTACCTAACAAACGTTTTCTCGTCCATACAGACGCCTCTATGTATGGACTGGGGGCTGTGCTGAGCCAAGTCGGGGAAGATGGAGGAGAGCACCCGGTCGCATATCTCAGCAGAAAGCTGTTACCCAGAGAAGTGAGTTATGCGGCAGTGGAGAAGGAGTGCTTAGCCTTGGTCTGGGCATTGAAAAAGTTAAGTCCCTATCTGTATGGGCAAGAGTTTTCCCTTGTGACTGATCACAACCCCCTCGTTTGGCTTAACCGGGTCTCAGGAGACAATGGGAGACTATTGAGATGGAGCTTGGCATTGCAGCCCTACAATTTTATTATCAGCTACAGACCCGGTAAGCTGAGCGGAAATGCAGATGGATTGTCACGGCAAACAGACATCGCTACCACCTCTTAGTCCGGGCATCCCCAAGTTGACCCGCCACAGGGTCAAGCCGGGTCTGCCGGAGTGTCCCACAAGGAGGAGCCGTGTGACAGAACCATCTGTCTGATTATTCTTTTTAATGCTTGTTTCCCTGCTGTATTCGTCTGTTTGCATTCCGTTCGTATGTCGACCACGAGGCAGCGGCCATTTTAAACTATCCAAGCCCAGCGGTGTTCGGCTCTATTTTCATGGAACTAAAGCGGACACTTTTTCTGCCGAACACCTGTTATTGCCTGGATTCCTAACTTTTATTTTGTTGATTGTATCACAGACAATGTCATTGTGTTGTTGATTGGATCACGGACAATGTCATTGTGTTGTTGATTGTATCACGGACAATGTCATTGTGTTGTTGATTGGATCACGGACAATGTCATTGTGTTGTTGATTGTATCACAGACAATGTCATTGTGTTGTTGATTGTATCACAGACAATGTCATTGTGTTGTTGATTATCACGGACAATGTCATTGTGTTGTTGATTGTATCACAGACAATGTCATTGTGTTGTTGATTGGATCACGGGCAATGTCATTGTGTTGTTGATTGTATCACGGGCAATGTCATTGTGTTGTTGATTGTATCACAGACAATGTCATTGTGTTGTTGATTGTATCACAGACAATGTCATTGTGTTGTTGATTGGATCACAGACAATGTCATTGTGTTGTTGATTGTATCTACAGACAATGTCATTGTGTTGTTGATTGTATCACGAGACAATGTCATTGTGTTGTTGATTGGATCACGGACAATGTCATTGTGTTGTTGATTGTATCACAGACAATGTCATTGTGTTGTTGATTGTATCACGGGCAATGTCATTGTGTTGTTGATTGTATCTGCAGACAATGTCATTGTGTTGTTGATTGTATCACGGACAATGTCATTGTGTTGTTGATTGTATCACAGACAATGTCATTGTGTTGTTGATTGGATCACGGACAATGTCATTGTATTGTTGATTGGATCACGGACAATGTCATTGTGTTGTTGATTGTATCACGGGCAATGTCATTGTGTTGTTGATTGGATCACGGGCAATGTCATTGTGTTGTTGATTGTATCACGGGCAATGTCATTGTGTTGTTGATTGGATCACGGGCAATGTCATTGTGTTGTTGATTGTATCACAGGCAATGTCATTGTGTTGTTGATTGTATCACGAGACAATGTCATTGTGTTGTTGATTGGATCACGGGCAATGTCATTGTGTTGTTGATTGTATCACGGGCAATGTCATTGTGTTGTTGATTGTATCACGGACAATGTCATTGTGTTGTTGATTGTATCACAGACAATGTCATTGTGTTGTTGATTGTATCACAGACAATGTCATTGTGTTGTTGATGTATCACAGACAATGTCATTGTGTTGTTGATTGGATCACGGACGATGTCATTGTGTTGTTGATTGCTATCACGGACAATGTCATTGTGTTGTTGATTGTATCACGGACAATGTCATTGTGTTGTTGATTGTATCATGAACAATGTCATTGTGTTGTTGATTGTATCACGGACAATGTCATTGTGTTGTTGATTGTATCACGAACAATGTCATTGTGTTGTTGATTGTATCATGAGACAATGTCATTGTGTTGTTGATGTATCACAGACAATGCCATTGTGTTGTTGATTGTATCACGGACAATGTCATTGTGTTGTTGATTGATCATCGGACAATGTCATTGTGTTGTTGATTGGATCACGGACGATGTCAGTGTGGTTATTAAATGTACATTGACGAATGGGTTCTGTTTAAAATGTGACACTGTAAATGATTGGCTGCTATGTTTATACCACGTGGGTGGTAACCTTGTTGTAAAATGTGTATAAAAGGAAATGCTTGTGTGGTCATTAAATGAGTTCTTATTTGACCCTCAATGCGGAGCTTCTGTCTCGTTATTGGGGATTTATTATTGGCGTTAGAGACTGCTGAATGGAAATGGAAGCCGCTTGGTGAGTGTGATCGTTCGCGGCTTGCAGCAGTTCGTGGATTACCGCTCGTGTGTTTGGAGCCGTTCGTGAGATTGCCGCTTCCCTGCATTTGGTTCGTGCCATCCAGTTTATGCGAACGGAGGTTATGTGTACAGCAGCCGGGAAGGTCTACTAAGCGGCGGTTTGGTTTAAAAGACACAGGAGGTGTCTTAACAGCGAACATGGGACTTCTGCTCCACTCTTTGTACTGGGTCAGACACAGTTCCTCACGATGCATAGAGACATGTGGTAAAACACTACTATCTAGTGGTAATGGTGTGTCCCGGTGCTGGAGACTTCTGCCGGTCACTGGGTGCTGTGGAGTCCAGGAGCTAGAGAATGCTGCTATATCCACTAGACTTGCTGAGCCTAGCCCACGTCTACACTGGTCTGCGCTGGGTCGCTTCTGACGATTCCTCCTCCATAAAGGTGAACATGGGACTTCTGCTCCATTATTTGTACTGGGTCAGACACAGTTCCTCACGATGCATAGAGACATGTGGTAAAACACTACTATTAGTGGTAATGGTGTGTCCCGGTGCTGGAGACTTCTGCCGGTCACTGGGTGCTGTGGAGTCCAGGAGCTAGAGAATGCTGCTATATCCACTAGACTTGCTGAGCATAGCCCACGTCTACACTGGTCTGCGCTGGGTCGCTTCTGACGATTCCTCCTCCATAAAGGCGAACATGGGACTTCTGCTCCACTCTTTGTACTGGGTCAGACACAGTTCCTCACGATGCATAGAGACATGTGGTAAAACACTACTATTAGTGGTAATGGTGTGTCCCGGTGCTGGAGACTTCTGCCGGTCACTGGGTGCTGTGGAGTCCAGGAGCTAGAGAATGCTGCTATATCCTCTAGACTTGCTGAGCACTAGCCCACGTCTACACTGGTCTGCGCTGGGTCGCTTCTGACGATTCCTCCTCCATAAAGGCGAACATGGGACTTCTGCTCCATTCTTTGTACTGGGTCAGACACAGTTCCTCACGATGCACAGAGACATGTGGTAAAACACTACTATTAGTGGTAATGGTGTGTCCCGGTGCTGGAGACTTCTGCCGGTCACTGGGTGCTGTGGAGTCCAGGAGCTAGAGAATGCTGCTATATCCTCTAGACTTGCTGAGCCTAGCCCACGTCTACACTGGTCTGCGCTGGGTCGCTTCTGACGATTCCTCCTCCATAAAGGCGAACATGGGACTTCTGCTCCATTCTTTGTACTGGGTCAGACACAGTTCCTCACGATGCACAGAGACATGTGGTAAAACACTACTATTAGTGGTAATGGTGTGTCCCGGTGCTGGAGACTTCTGCCGGTCACTGGGTGCTGTGGAGTCCAGGAGCTAGAGAATGCTGCTATATCCTCTAGACTTGCTGAGCCTAACCCACGCTCTACACTGGTCTGCGCTGGGTCGCTTCTGACGATTCCTCCTCCATAAAGGCGAACATGGGACTTCTGCTCCATTCTTTGTACTGGGTCAGACACAGTTCCTCACGATGCACAGAGACATGTGGTAAAACACTACTATTAGTGGTAATGGTGTGTCCCGGTGCTGGAGACTTCTGCCGGTCACTGGGTGCTGTGGAGTCCAGGAGCTAGAGAATGCTGCTATATCCACTAGACTTGCTGAGCATAACCCACGTCTACACTGGTCTGCGCTGGGTCGCTTCTGATGATTCCTCCTCCAACCTCCCTCTAAAGTAGTAGCTACATGGTGGACTTCCGCCAGACTCCTCTCAGTCCTGTGACCAGCCTGTCCCTTTTATAGGGGAACGTACCAGCACCATCTAGTGGTGACTGATGGGGAGTGTTGGTTACCAGCCTGTTAATAGGAATTACAGCTACATAAACATCATAACATGAAATTCTGAAAATAACCTAAACATGCAGGCTTCCACTACAGTACAGGCAGGCAGAGGGCACACAGTACAGGCAGGCAGAGGGCACACAGTACAGGCAGGCAGAGGGCACACAGTACAGGCAGGCAGAGGGCACACAGTACAGGCAGGCAGAGGGCACACAGTACAGGCAGGCAGAGGGCACACAGTACAGGCAGGCAGAGGGCACACAGTACAGGCAGGCAGAGGGCACACAGTACAGGCAGGCAGAGGGCACACAGTACAGGCAGGCAGAGGGCACACAGTACAGGCAGGCAGAGGGCACACAGTACAGGCAGGCAGAGGGCACACAGTACAGGCAGGCAGAGGGCAGTACAGGCAGGCAGAGGGCCACAGTGCAGGGCAGGCAGAGGGCACACAGTACAGGCAGGCAGAGGGCACACAGTACAGGCAGGCAGAGGGCACACAGTACAGGCAGGCAGAGGGCACACAGTACAGGCAGGCAGAGGGCACACAGCACAGGCAGGCAGAGGGCACACAGTACAGGCAGGCAGAGGGCACACAGTACAGGCAGGCAGAGGGCACACAGTACAGGCAGGCAGAGGGCACACAGTACAGGCAGGCAGAGGGCACACAGTACAGGCAGGTAGAGGGGCACACAGTACAGGCAGGTGGAGGGCACACAGTACAGGCAGGTAGAGGGCACACAGTACAGGCAGGTAGAGGCACACAGTACAGGCAGGTAGAGGGCACACAGTACAGGCAGGTAGAGGGCACACAGTACAGGCAGGTAGAGGGCACACAGTACAGGCAGGTAGAGGGCACACAGTACAGGCAGGTAGAGGGCACACAGTACAGGCAGGTAGAGGGCACACAGTACGGGCAGGTAGAGGGCACACGGTACAGGCAGGTAGGAGGGCACACAGTACAGGCAGGTAGAGGGGCACTACAGTACAGGCAGGTAGAGGGCACACAGTACAGGCAGGTAGGTAGAGGACACACAGTACAGGCAGGTAGGTAGAGGACACACAGTACAGGCAGGTAGGTAGAGGACACACAGTACAGGCAGGTAGGTAGAGGGACACACAGTACAGGCAGGTAGGTAGAGGACACACAGTACAGGCAGGTAGGTAGGGGACACACAGTACAGGCAGGTAGGTGGAGGACACACAGTACAGGCAGGTAGATGGGGCACACAGTACAGGCAGGTAGAGGGCACACAGTACACAGGCAGGTAGAGGGCACACAGTACAGGCAGGTAGAGGGCACACAGTACAGGCAGGTAGAGGGCACACAGGTACAGGCAGGTAGAGGGCACACAGTACAGGCAGGTAGGTGGGGACACACAGTACAGGCAGGTAGGTAGAGGACACACAGTACAGGCAGGTGGGTAGAGGACACACAGTACAGGCAGGTAGGTAGAGGGCACACAGTACAGGCAGGTAGTAGGGGCACACAGTACAGGCAGGTGGGTAGAGGCACACAGTACAGGCAGGTGGGTAGAGGGCACACAGTACAGGCAGGTAGGTGGGGGCACACAGTACAGGCAGGTAGAGGGCACACAGTACAGGCAGGTAGAGGGCACACAGTACAGGCAGGTAGGTAGGGGCACACAGTACAGGCAGGTAGAGGGCACACAGTACAGGCAGGTAGGTAGGGGCACACAGTGCAGGCAGGTAGGTAGGAGGGCACAGTACAGGCAGGTAGGTAGGGGCACACAGTACAGGCAGGTAGGTAGAGGGCACACAGTACAGGCAGGTGGGAGGGCGGAACATGGTGCAGAGCAGGTAGGTGGGCACAGCAGGCAGGTAGGCAGGGCACGGTGCAGGCGGGTAGGTGGAGGGCACACAGTACAGGCAGGTAGGTAGAGGGCACACAGTACAGGGCAGGTAGGGGGCACACAGGTACAGGCAGGTAGGGGGCACACAGTACAGGCAGGTAGGGGGCACACAGTACAGGCAGGTAGAGGGCACACAGTACAGGCAGGTAGAGGCACACAGTACAGGCAGGTAGAGGGCACACAGTACAGGCAGGTAGAGGGCACACACAGTACAGGCAGGTAGAGGGCACACGAGTACAGGCAGGTAGAGGGCACACAGTACAGGCAGGTAGGTAGAGGACACACAGTACAGGCAGGTAGGTAGGGGACACACAGTACAGGCAGGTAGGTGGAGGACACACAGTACAGGCAGGTGAGGTAGAAGGACACACAGTACAGGCAGGTAGGTGGGGAACACAGTACAGGCAGGTAGGTGGGGGCACAGTCAGGCAGGTAGGTAGAGGGCACACAGTACAGGCAGGTAGGTGGGGCGCACTGTAAAGGCAGGTAGAGGGCACACAGTACAGGCAGGTGGGGGCACACAGTATAGGCAGGTAGAGGGCACACAGTACAGGCAGGTAGGGGGCACACAGGTACAGGCAGGTGGGTGGAGGGCACACAGTACAGGCAGGTGGGTGGGAGGGCACACAGTACAGGCAGGTGGAGGGCGCACTGGGTACAGGCAGGTGGGGGCACATGGTACAGGCAGGTGGAGTGGGGCACAGTACAGGCAGGTGGGTGGAGGACACACAGTACGAGGCAGGTGGGTAGGGGCACACAGTACAGGCAGGTGGGTAGAGGGAACACAGGTACAGGCAGGTAGGTGGAGGGAACACAGTACAGGCAGGTGGGTAGAGGGCACAGTACAGGCAGGTGGGTGGGGGCACAGTACAGGCAGGTGGGTAGAGGGCACACAGGTACAGGCAGGTGGGTAGAGGGCACACAGTACAGGCAGGTAGAGGGCACACAGTACAGGCAGGTAGAGGGCACACAGTACAGGCAGGTAGAGGGCACACAGTACAGGCAGGTAGAGGGCACACAGTACAGGCAGGTAGAGGGCACACAGTACGGGAAGGTAGAGGGCACACAGTACAGGAAGGTAGAGGACACAGGACAGGCAGGTAGAGGGTACACAGTACAGGACACACAGTGCAGGTAGAGGGCGGTACAGGACACATAGGGCAGGTAGAGGGCGGTACAGGACACATAGGGCAGGTAGAGGGAGGTACAGGACACATAGTGCAGGTAGAGGGAGGTACAGGTAACAGTGCAGGTAGAGGGCGGTACAGGACACATAGTGCAGGTAGAGGGAGGTACAGGACACATAGGGCAGGTAGAGGGAGGTACAGGACACACAGTGCAGGTAGAGGGAGGTACAGGACACACAGTGCAGGTAGAGGGCAGCACAGGACACACAGTGCAGGTAGAGGGCAGCACAGGACACATAGGGCAGGTAGAGGGCAGTACAGGACACACAGTGCAGGTAGAGGGCAGTACAGGACACATAGTGCAGGTAGAGGGAGGTACAGGACACATAGGGCAGGTAGAGGGCGGTACAGGACACATAGGGCAGGTAGAGGGAGGTACAGGACACATAGGGCAGGTAGAGGGCGGTACAGGACACACAGTGCAGGTAGAGGGCAGTACAGGACACATAGGGCAGGTAGAGGGCGGTACAGGACACACAGTGCAGGTAGAGGGAGGTACAGGACACATAGGGCAGGTAGAGGGAGGTACAGGACACACAGTGCAGGTAGAGGGAGGTACAGGACACACAGTGCAGGTAGAGGGCGGTACAGGACACATAGGGCAGGTAGAGGGAGGTACAGGACACATAGGGCAGGTAGAGGGAGGTACAGGACACACAGTGCAGGTAGAGGGAGGTACAGGACACACAGTGCAGGTAGAGGGAGGTACAGGACACATAGGGCTGGTAGAGGGCGGTACAGGACACACAGTGCAGGTAGAGGGCGGTACAGGACACACAGTGCAGGTAGAGGCGGTACAGGACACACGAGTGCAGGTAGAGGGCAGTACAGGACACAGTGCAGGTAGAGGGCAGTACAGGACACATAGGGCAGGTAGAGGAGGTACAGGACACATAGGGCAGGTAGAGGGCGGTACAGGACACATAGGGCAGGTAGAGGGCAGTACAGGACACACAGTGCAGGTAGAGGGTGGTAAAGGACACACAGATCCACTCATCATTATGCGCTGGAGCGGTTAGAAAACTGCTGACAGATGCCCTTTAAATACAGGGACAGCAGAAAACTGCTGACAGATGCCCTTTAAATGCAGGGACAGCAGAAAACTGCTGACAGATGCCCTTTAAATAAAGGGACAGCAGAAAACTGCTGACAGATGCCCTTTAAATGCAGGGACAGCAGAAAACTGCTGACAGATGCCCTTTAAATAAAGGGACAGCAGAAAACTGCTGACAGATGCCCCTTTAAATGCAGGGACAGCAGAAAACTGCTGACAGATGCCCTTTAAATACAGGGACAGCAGAAAACTGCTGACAGATGCCCTTTAAATGCAGGGACAGCAAAAAACTGCTGACAGATGCCCTTTAAATACAGGGACAGCAGAAAACTGCTGACAGATGCCTTTAACTGACTGTGATTGAAGGATCTCGGGACCTAGGGGACCATCGTATGAGGATATGTACACGTATGACCTGCGCTCTAGGTTCGCGGACCATCGTATGAGGATATGTACACGTATGACCTGCGCTCTAGGTTCACGGACCATCGTATGAGGATATGTACACGTATGACCTGCGCTCTAGGTTCCACGCACCATCGTATGAGGATATGTACACGGTATGACCTGCGCTCTATGTTCACGGACCATAGTATGAGGATATGTACACGTATGACCTGCACTCTAGGTTCATGGACCATCGTATGAGGATATGTACACGTATGACCTGCGCTCTAGGTTCCACGGACCATCGTATGAGGATATGTACACGTATGACCTGCGCTCTAGGTTCACGGAACATAGTAGGAGGATATGTACACATATGACCTGCGCTCTAGGTTCACGGACCATCGTATGAGGATATGTACACGTATGACCTGCGCTCTAGGTTCACGGACCATCGTATGAGGATATGTACACGTATGACCTGCGCTCTAGGTTCCACGGACCATCGTATGAGGATATGTACACGTATGACCTGCGCTCTGCGTTCCACGGACCATCGTATGAGGATATGTACACGTATGACCTGCGCTCTATGTTCACGGACCATCGTATGAGGATATGTACCACGTATGACCTGCGCTCTAGGTTCACGGGACCATCGTATGAGGATATGTACACGTATGACCTGCGCTCTAGGTTCCACGGACCATCGTATGAGGATATGTACACGTATGACCTGCGCTCTGCGTTCACGGACCATCGTATGAGGATATGTACACGTATGACCTGCGCTCTGCGTTCACGGACCATCGTATGAGGATATGTACACGTATGACCTGCGCTCTGCGTTCACGGACCATCGTATGAGGATATGTACACGTATGACCTGCGCTCTGCGTTCACGGACCATCGTATGAAGATATGTACACGTATGACCTGCGCTCTGCGTTCACGGACCATCGTATGAGGATATGTACACGTATGACCTGCGCTCTAGCGTTCACGGACCATCGTATGAGGATATGTACACGTATGACCTGCGCTCTAGATTCACGGACCATCGTATGAGGATATGTACACGTATGACCTGCGCTCTGCGTGTTTTGCGTCTGTGCGGTGGGTATTCTGTCATATAAAGTTTGATGAGGTGCAATGTATCCGGTGGCAGGCAGAGTGGTGGAAAGGATGGGGTTAATTTACAGCAGCTCCATTAGGGTTTGCAGCATCTCCCAGATCATACACGTACAATAGATCCGCCATCAGGTATCACCCATCACCAGTATACAGGACACGTGTGATGGAGGCTGTACTGTACCATCATACACGTACAATAGATCCACCATCAGGTATCACCCATCACCAGTATACAGGACACGTGTGATGGGGGCTGTACTGTACCATCATCATACACGTACAATAGATCCGCCATCAGGTATCACCCATCACCAGTATACAGGACACGTGTGATGGAGGCTGTACTGTACCGTCATCATACGTACAATAGATCCGCCATCAGGTATCACCCATCACCAGTATACAGGACACGTGTGATGGAGGCTGTACTGTTGCCATCATACACGTACAATAGATCCGCCATCAGGTATCACCCATCACCAGTATACAGGACACGTGTGATGGAGGCTGTACTGTACCATCATCATACACGTACAATAGATCCGCCATCAGGTATCACCCATCACCAGTATACAGGACACGTGTGATGGAGGCTGTACTGTACCATCATCATACACGTACAATAGATCCGCCATCAGGTATCACCCATCACCAGTATACAGGACACGTGTGATGGAGGCTGTACTGTACCATCATACACGTACAATAGATCCGCCATCAGGTATCACCCATCACCAGTATACAGGACACGTGTGATGGAGGCTGTACTGTACCATCATCATACACGTACAATAGATCCGCCATCAGGTATCACCCATCACCAGTATACAGGACACGTGTGATGGAGGCTGTACTAGTACCATCATACACGTACAATAGATCCGCCATCAGGTATCACCCATCACCAGTATACAGGACCACGTGTGATGGAGGCTGTACTGATACCATCATACACGTACAATAGATCCGCCATCAGGTATCACCCATCACCAGTATACAGGACACGTGTGATGGAGGCTGTACTGTACCATCATACACGTACAATAGATCCGCCATCAGGTATCACCCATCACCAGTATACAGGACACGTGTGATGGAGGCTGTACTGTACCGTCATCATACACGTACAATAGATCCGCCATCAGGTATCACCCATCACCAGTATACAGGACACGTGTGATGGAGGCTGTACTGTACCATCATCACCACGTACAATAGATCCGCCATCAGGTATCACCCATCACCAGTATACAGGACACGTGTGATGGAGGCTGTACTGTACCGTCATCATACACGTACAATAGATCCGCCATCAGGTATCACCCATCACCAGTATACAGGACACGTGTGATGGAGGCTGTACTGTACCATCATACACGTACAATAGATCCGCCATCAGGTATCACCCATCACCAGTATACAGGACACGTGTGATGGAGGCTGTACTGTACCATCATACACGTACAATAGATCCGCCATCAGGTATCACCCATCACCAGTATACAGGACACGTGTGATGGAGGCTGTACTGTACCGTCATCATACACGTACAATAGATCCGCCATCAGGTATCACCCATCACCAGTATACAGGACACGTGTGATGGGGCTGTACTGTACCATCATCATACACGTACAATAGATCCGCCATCAGGTATCACCCATCACCAGTATACAGGACACGTGTGATGGAGGCTGTACTATGTACCATCATACACGTACAATAGATCCGCCATCAGGTATCACCCATCACCAGTATACAGGACACGTGTGATGGAGGCTGTACTGTACCGTCATCATACACGTACAATAGATCCGCCATCAGGTATCACCCATCACCAGTATACAGGACACGTGTGATGGAGGCTGTACTGTACCATCATACACGTACAATAGATCCGCCATCAGGTATCACCCATCACCAGTATACAGGACACGTGTGATGGAGGCTGTACTGTACCATCATCATACACGTACAATAGATCCGCCATCAGGTATCACCCATCACCAGTATACAGGACACGTGTGATGGAGGCTGTACTGTACCATCATACACGTACAATAGATCCGCCATCAGGTATCACCCATCACCAGTATACAGGACACGTGTGATGGAGGCTGTACTGTACCATCATCACACGTACAATAGATCCGCCATCAGGTATCACCCATCACCAGTATACAGGACACGTGTGATGGAGGCTGTACTGTACCATCATCATACACGTACAATAGATCCGCCATCAGGTATCACCCATCACCAGTATACAGGACACGTGTGATGGAGGCTGTACTGTACCATCATCATACACGTACAATAGATCCGCCATCAGGTATCACCCATCACCAGTATACAGGACACGTGTGATGGAGGCTGTACTGTACCATCATACACGTTACAATAGATCCGCCATCAGGTATCACCCATCACCAGTATACAGGACACGTGTGATGGAGGCTGTACTGTACCATCATACACGTACAATAGATCCGCCATCAGGTATCACCCATCACCAGTATACAGGACACGTGTGATGGAGGCTGTACTGTACCGTCATCATACACGTACAATAGATCCGCCATCAGGTATCACCCATCACCAGTATACAGGACACGTGTGATGGAGGCTGTACTGTACCATCATACACGTACAATAGATCCGCCATCAGGTATCACCCATCACCAGTATACAGGACACGTGTGATGGAGGCTGTACTGTACACCATCATACACGTACAATAGATCCGCCATCAGGTATCACCCATCACCAGTATACAGGACACGTGTGATGGAGGCTGTACTGTTACCATCATACACGTACAATAGATCCGCCATCAGGTATCACCCATCACCAGTATACAGGACACGTGTGATGGAGGCTGTACTGTACCGCCATCATACACGTACAATAGATCCGCCATCAGCTATCACCCATCACCAGTATACAGGACACGTGTGATGGGGGCTGTACTGTACCGCCATCATACACGTACAATAGATCCGCCATCAGGTATCACCCATCACCAGTATACAGGACACGTGTGATGGAGGCTGTACTGTACCGTCATACACGTACAATAGATCCGCCATCAGGTATCACCCATCACCAGTATACAGGACACGTGTGATGGAGGCTGTACTGTACCATCATCATACACGTACAATAGATCCGCCATCAGGTATCACCCATCACCAGTATACAGGACACGTGTGATGGAGGCTGTACTGTACCATCATACACGTACAATAGATCCGCCATCAGGTATCACCCATCACCAGTATACAGGACACGTGTGATGGAGGCTGTACTGTACCATCATCATACACGTACAATAGATCCGCCATCAGGTATCACCCATCACCAGTATACAGGACACGTGTGATGGAGGCTGTACTGTACCATCATACACGTACAATAGATCCGCCATCAGGTATCACCCATCACCAGTATACAGGACACGTGTGATGGAGGCTGTACTGTACCATCATACACGTACAATAGATCCGCCATCAGGTATCACCCATCACCAGTATACAGGACACGTGTGATGGAGGCTGTACTGTACCATCATACACGTACAATAGATCCGCCATCAGGTATCACCCATCACCAGTATACAGGACACGTGTGATGGAGGCTGTACTGTACCATCATACACGTACAATAGATCCGCCATCAGGTATCACCCATCACCAGTATACAGGACACGTGTGATGGAGGCTGTACTGTACCATCATACACGTACAATAGATCCGCCATCAGGTATCACCCATCACCAGTATACAGGACACGTGTGATGGAGGCTGTACTGTACCATCATCATACACGTACAATAGATCCGCCATCAGGTATCACCCATCACCAGTATACAGGACACGTGTGATGGAGGCTGTACTGTACCATCATACACGTACAATAGATCCGCCATCAGGTATCACCCATCACCAGTATACAGGACACGTGTGATGGAGGCTGTACTGTACCGTCATCATACACGTACAATAGATCCGCCATCAGGTATCACCCATCACCAGTATACAGGACACGTGTGATGGAGGCTGTACTGTACCATCATACACGTACAATAGATCCGCCATCAGGTATCACCCATCACCAGTATACAGGACACGTGTGATGGAGGCTGTACTGTACCATCATCATACACGTACAATAGATCCGCCATCAGGTATCACCCATCACCAGTATACAGGACACGTGTGATGGAGGCTGTACTGTACCATCATCATACACGTACAATAGATCCGCCATCAGGTATCACCCATCACCAGTATACAGGACACGTGTGATGGAGGCTGTACTGTACCATCATCATACACGTACAATAGATCCGCCATCAGGTATCACCCATCACCAGTATACAGGACACGTGTGATGGAGGCTGTACTGTACCATCATACACGTACAATAGATCCGCCATCAGGTATCACCCATCACCAGTATACAGGACACGTGTGATGGAGGCTGTACTGTACCATCATACACGTACAATAGATCCGCCATCAGGTATCACCCATCACCAGTATACAGGACACGTGTGATGGAGGCTGTACTGTACCATCATACACGTACAATAGATCCGCCATCAGGTATCACCCATCACCAGTATACAGGACACGTGTGATGGAGGCTGTACTGTACCATCATCATACACGTACAATAGATCCGCCATCAGGTATCACCCATCACCAGTATACAGGACACGTGTGATGGAGGCTGTACTGTACCACCATCATACACGTACAATAGATCCGCCATCAGGTATCACCCATCACCAGTATACAGGACACGTGTGATGGAGGCTGTACTGTACCATCATACACGTACAATAGATCCGCCATCAGGTATCACCCATCACCAGTATACAGGACACGTGTGATGGAGGCTGTACTGTACCGTCATCATACACGTACAATAGATCCGCCATCAGGTATCACCCATCACCAGTATACAGGACACGTGTGATGGAGGCTGTACTGTACCATCATCATACACGTACAATAGATCCGCCATCAGGTATCACCCATCACCAGTATACAGGACACGTGTGATGGAGGCTGTACTGTACCATCATACACGTACAATAGATCCGCCATCAGGTATCACCCATCACCAGTATACAGGACACGTGTGATGGAGGCTGTACTGTACCATCATCATACACGTACAATAGATCCGCCATCAGGTATCACCCATCACCAGTATACAGGACACGTGTGATGGAGGCTGTACTGTACCATCATCATACACGTACAATAGATCCGCCATCAGGTATCACCCATCACCAGTATACAGGACACGTGTGATGGAGGCTGTACTGTACCGTCATCATACACGTACAATAGATCCGCCATCAGGTATCACCCATCACCAGTATACAGGACACGTGTGATGGAGGCTGTACTGTACCATCATACACGTACAATAGATCCGCCATCAGGTATCACCCATCACCAGTATACAGGACACGTGTGATGGAGGCTGTACTGTACCATCATACACGTACAATAGATCCGCCATCAGGTATCACCCATCACCAGTATACAGGACACGTGTGATGGAGGCTGTACTGTACCATCATCATACACGTACAATAGATCCGCCATCAGGTATCACCCATCACCAGTATACAGGACACGTGTGATGGAGGCTGTACTGTACCATCATCATACACGTACAATAGATCCGCCATCAGGTATCACCCATCACCAGTATACAGGACACGTGTGATGGAGGCTGTACTGTACCATCATACACGTACAATAGATCCGCCATCAGGTATCACCCATCACCAGTATACAGGACACGTGTGATGGAGGCTGTACTGTACCATCATACACGTACAATAGATCCGCCATCAGGTATCACCCATCACCAGTATACAGGACACGTGTGATGGAGGCTGTACTGTACCATCATACACGTACAATAGATCCGCCATCAGGTATCACCCATCACCAGTATACAGGACACGTGTGATGGAGGCTGTACTGTACCATCATCATACACGTACAATAGATCCGCCATCAGGTATCACCCATCACCAGTATACAGGACACGTGTGATGGAGGCTGTACTGTACCATCATACACGTACAATAGATCCGCCATCAGGTATCACCCATCACCAGTATACAGGACACGTGTGATGGAGGCTGTACTGTACCATCATCATACACGTACAATAGATCCGCCATCAGGTATCACCCATCACCAGTATACAGGACACGTGTGATGGAGGCTGTACTGTACGTCATCATACACGTACAATAGATCCGCCATCAGGTATCACCCATCACCAGTATACAGGACACGTGTGATGGAGGCTGTACTGTACCGTCATCATACACGTACAATAGATCCGCCATCAGGTATCACCCATCACCAGTATACAGGACACGTGTGATGGAGGCTGTACTGTACCATCATCATACACGTACAATAGATCCGCCATCAGGTATCACCCATCACCAGTATACAGGACACGTGTGATGGAGGCTGTACTGTACCATCATACACGTACAATAGATCCGCCATCAGGTATCACCCATCACCAGTATACAGGACACGTGTGATGGAGGCTGTACTGTACCATCATACACGTACAATAGATCCGCCATCAGGTATCACCCATCACCAGTATACAGGACACGTGTGATGGAGGCTGTACTGTACTCATCATACACGTACAATAGATCCGCCATCAGGTATCACCCATCACCAGTATACAGGACACGTGTGATGGAGGCTGTACTGTACCATCATCATACACGTACAATAGATCCGCCATCAGGTATCACCCATCACCAGTATACAGGACACGTGTGATGGAGGCTGTACTGTACCATCATCATGCACGTACAATAGATCCGCCATCAGGTATCACCCATCACCAGTATACAGGACCACGTGTGATGGAGGCTGTACTGTACCATCATCACACGTACAATAGATCCGCCATCAGGTATCACCCATCACCAGTATACAGGACACGTGTGATGGAGGCTGTACTGTACTATCATACACGTACTATACGATCCGCCATCAGGTATCACCCATCACCAGTATACAGGACACGTGTGATGGAGGCTGTACTGTACCATCATACACGCGCAATAGATCCGCCATCAGGTCACCCATCACCAGTATACAGGACACGTGTGATGGAGGCTGTACTGTACCATCATACACGTACAATAGATCCGCCATCAGGTATCACCCATCACCAGTATACAGGACACGTGTGATGGAGGCTGTACTGTACCGTCATATACGCACAACAGATCCGCCATCAGGTATCACCCATCACCAATGTAACGGACCGTTACGCACACAACTCCGTTTAGGCGATATTCCCTTTTCCGGATAGACCAGCAGCTACTGCAATCACCAACTTCCCGAACTGCAAACCACACGACTTCACCAACTTCCGAACAAGAGACACCCGAACCCTGGAAGCAGCCGAACAGGAAAAGCAATATGAACAGCTTACACTCCTGGCACCAGCATACAGTCAAATCCCCCTAATAACGAGACGATCATCTCGCTTTGAGGGTCAAGCAGGAACTCTCTCTTTTATTAAGGGCTACCTGCCTGGTATTTATCCAGGTCTCCCACCTGGTGGACACTCCTCAGGGGACCAGAAGGAAGACTGCGACACAGGATACAGCAGCCAATCACACACATTGGGACAATACAGACACCCCCAGCATATCTCCTCCCTCTGCCTGTGATACAATCACCCTACATGGGTAATGCAATCACCACAGGCAGAAGAATACACATGTCTTCTGTCCTGGAGACAATTGAGGAGTCATTCAATTATCTCTCAGGACAAAGGGAAATCGCCAATACACATGTGGGACAATAGGACAGACATCACTATTCAATACACAATGTCCCACCCTTTACAGTACACAGACATGTAACATATCCCCAGATGGCTTGGATCTGAGCGCTCAATATATCCAGGGATAGAGGCAGACTCCATTGAGCACATGGTTGCAAAAGGGACATAAATTACACAATGTTACAATTACTACATAAAACATATACATGCAACATATCCCCAGATAGTTTAGGTCTGAGCGCACATTATTGAATGGCGCCAGACCACACATGTCCAGTTCACTGCCATGGAGCTAAAGTCTTTCCCATAGTCTTTCATTATACGAATGGGCTCCATAGCAGAGCCATCTGGGGCATCACCGTCAAACAGGACAAGCATACATGGGGCCATAGTCGCAGGGCAGGAGGCGAGCAAGCAGTCCCTTCCAGGAAACTCGGGCAGACTCTGGCAGGGTCCAGTCCGCTACATTTCTCCCTTTACCAAAGAGACTAACAGGGCATCTGACCTCCTGCCGGTCAGTGCCTCTGGTTAGTCCAGCAACCCACCCACGTAAGCACAAACAGCAGTACAGCCCACCCCAATAAATGGTTACTACACCTGGATAAAGTAGCAACTTGTCCATGTCCAGGTGCCTCTACTACGGCCGTGCGGGGACCGGCAGACTGCCTCAGGTGGGTTGCTGAGTGGGCAGAGACCGCGCGATACTCTGCCTCTGGGGCCAGCGCTACCACGGAAGTAGCCTGGTGGGAGCCTGGTTGTGGGGGAGGAGACCGACTGTCTCCCCTCTGATAAACCGCTCTGTGGCTGGCGGACAGACCGACCATCCTTGCCCCTTGTGCTGCAAGTGCAGAGACCACGGTCCCATCTGCACCGTTGGGGGCGTAACATCTCCCTGGTGCGGGTTAGGTTGCCGCTGAGAGAGGGTGCAGCAGGCTCCTCTCCTGACTCTACTGGTGGAGGGGGGAACCAAACTCGTCTCCCTTTCAATATCTTGTCCTGCTGCTGGGGCACACACTGCAGCTGGGGAGGAAGGGAAACACCTTCAGCTCCCGGGCAGACACTGCCGCTGGGGAGGAAGGATGACACCTTCAGCTCCTGGGGTAGACACTGCCGCTGGGGAGGAAGGGAAACACCTTCAGCTCCCGGGGGTAGACACTGCCGCTGGGGAGGAAGGACGACACCTTCAGCTCCTGGGGTAGACACTGGCCGCTGGGGAGGAAGGATGACACCTTCAGCCCCGGGGTAGACACTGCCGCTGGGAGGAAGGATGACACCTTCAGCTCCCCTGGGGTAGACACAGCCGGCTGTGGAGGAAGGACGGCACCTCCAGCTCCCGGGGGCAGACACTGCCGCTGTGGAGGAAGGACGGCACCTCAGCCTCCCGGGGTACACACTGCCGCTGGGGAGGAAGGACGGCACCTTCAGCTCCTGGGGTACACAGCGCCGCTGGGGAGGAAGGATGACACCTTCGGCTCCTCTGGGTACACACTGCCGCTGGGGAGGAAGGACAACACCTTCAGCTCCCTGGGCGTACACACGCCGCTGGGGGAAGGATGACATCTTTCAGCTCTCCGGAGCGCACTCAGCCGCTGGGGAGGGCGGACGATACCATCTGCCATGAACTGCAGGTACTCTGCTGTTATCCTCCTCACGAACTGCACAGATTTCTCCGGGGGTTGGGTCCAAGAAAATCAGCCGTGATCTCAGCTCTCTGTCAAATTCCTCCCGCGTGTAGCTGGGTGCCATGCTTGTTCTCCTGAAGTTCTTTCTTTGTAGATAGGGCGCTACTGGGTACTGGCGCTGCCCTCACTTTGTAATCCAAGGAATGGTGTTGCCCTGTAGATGTCCTTCTGGGCTGTGGAAATGATCCCGCGCCTGCCACCAAATGTGTAACGGACCGTTACGCACACAACTCCGCTTAGGCGATATTCCCTTTTCCGGATAGACCAGCAGCTACTGCAATCACCAACTTCCCGAACTGCAAACCACACGACTTCACCAACTTCCGAACAAGAGACACCTGAACCCTGGAAGCAGCCGAACAGGAAAAGCAATATGAACAGCTTACACTCTGGCAATCAGCATACAGTCAGATCCCCCAATAACGAGAGCGACACTTCGTTTTGAGGGTCAAGCAGGAACTCTATATCTTATTAAGGGCTACCTGCCCGAGTATTTATGCAGGTCTCCCACCTGGTGGACACTCCCTAGGGGACCAGAAGGAAGACTGCACACAGGATACAGCAGCCAATCCACACACATTGGGACAATACAGACACCCCCAGCATATCTCTCCTCTGCTCTGTGATACAATCACCCTACATGGGTAATGCAATCACCACAGGCAGAAGAATACACTAGTGTCATCTTCTGTCCTGAGACAATTGAGGAGTCATTCAATTATCTCTCAGGACAAAGGGAAATCGCCAATACACATGTGGGGACAATAGGACAGACATCACTATTCAATACACAATGTCCCACCCTTTACAATACACAGACATTTAACATATTCCCAGAAGGCTTGGATCTGAGCGCTCAATATATCCAGGGATAGAGGCAGACCTCCATTGAGCACATGGCTGCAAAAGGGACACAAAATTACACAATGCTACAATCACTATATAAAACATATACATGCAACATATCCTCAGATAGCTTAGGTCTGAGCGCATATTATTGGATGGCGCCAGACCACACATGTCCAGTTCAATTGCCATGGAGCTAAAGTCTTTCCCATAGTCCTCCACCATACCGAATGGGCTCCATAGCAGAGCCATCTGGGGCATCACCGTCAAACAGGACAAGCATACATGGGGCCATAGTCGCAGGGCAGGAGGCGAGCAAGCAGTCCCTTCCAGGAAACTGGGGCAGACTCTGGTACAGGGTCCAGTCCGCTACA